>JAAGKR010005002.1:0-55185 GCA_011419295.1 Clarias macrocephalus
TACAGCAGTTTACTAAAGGTGAAGTTATGTTAGTTTTAACATACAAATTAATGTATCTGTAATTAACCTTATTAATAAGAGAAGGTATGTGCATGGCAGTGTCATGTATCGTAATATTTATGTGCGAGATCGGTGTTGTTATTGAGTCCACATCACCTGCATTTGTAAATCAGACTGGAAAATATGACAATATGAAAAGGATCATCCCTTATGGCTCGTAGGTAGGTATGCATAAATCAAGACACGAAAACATGCAATAACATTCAGGTTAAATTTTATTTGTCTTGTTGCAGACATACTTTGACAATTCTATCAACATGATAGATCAAAGACAAGTAATAATATTTTCATATTAATATTGACAATATTCACAGGAATACAAATACATCAGGAGCAAAAGTATCAAGAACAACAATTTTTGCCTTTTACTTATTAATTCATCCATTTTTCATTCCGCCAAGAGACAGGGAAAACAGACCACAGGCAAGTTTCGAACCCCCAACCCTGGAGGTGCAACAGTGCTAACCACTGACCCATCATGCCCCACGTATAACTGTTTTTACAATTTGTATATATATATATATTTTTTTTTTTTACAAATGAAAAGGATCATCCCTTATGGCTCGTAGGTAGGTATGTTGGTAGGTATGGTGTTATTTTTTTATTTGTATATATACACTTCACGCATGTGAAATTATGTGAACAGGCCTTGCTTAATAAATGTCTTCATTTTGTGCACCAGGGTCTCCAAACTGCCTCAGTGCTTTCTAGGTTAACGTTTCTCTTGGCATCCTTTATCATCTGGCTGACGCTTCCGGTCGCATTTAGGGGTATGGCATGACCCAGACTGTTCACCATGACGTGTTTGTTGTGCACCATGAGAAAGCGCGCGCTCTCGTGCAGGCAGCGCGCGAAGCCCTCAGCGTAGCACTGCTCCGAAGATGCGCGTGCCAACAATGACTTATGGTTTTTCAAGTAAGCAACAGCGGTGTCTAAAATGTCCGCTTTTTCCAGCTTGGATTTGGGATTCAGTTCGTCCTTAAGCAGCAATTTCAGCTTCTCGATCCCGCTGTTAATGCGATCTCGGCGCATTTTCTCCACCGCGGGCTTCTTTAACTGTTCAAAACACATCGCGGTGCACAGGACAAGTTAGTTAAAGTGCACATGCAATTTTAATCGTTAAGTAATTATATAATGACAACAGCCCATATATCTAAACAACACAATATATTGCTGAGCAAACATGACACATTATTTTAACACTCACGCTGTGTTTCCGGTTTTTCTCCTCAGTCGGTGTGCGCGCGGTAGGAGCCATAACTCCGTAAACACCTCACAGTGTTACTTGTCAGTCGCGTGCGCTGCGTTCACGTGCCAAAACATACTCCCTGTTTTTTTATACACGCTGTTTTCGCGCGCCTTTCTGTGTTTGTGCTCGTGCCGTAATGCCGTCGGAGCCAATCAGAGACACCGTGGTGACAGTGAGCTCTTTTCTTATTGGTTAGTTCTGCAGCGCGCATGTGCCTGACAAACACACACACACACACAACGTCTGTCACACAAACACACACACAAAACGTCACGTTTTTCTTCAGAAATCGCGGGAAAGTTATGTTGTTAAGTTTAGTTATGAAGCCGCGGGAAAGTTCATGTTTAAAACATAAATAAAACACGTTTATTACATATTATTCGTAATCCTATTTTAGAATATATTATGTTATCTAGATATCTATAATTGTATGTTAATTGGTACACTTAATTAATGCACTGGTTTAGCAAGACACTGCTTATGAATGGGTCATTGGTCATACACACCCACATATACGCAGTGAAATATATAATATTACCCTCGGTTTTGCCTGCGTACATGATTTTTGTTTGTTTCTACTAAAAAGCAAAATCCTCATTTTATTCCCAATTTATTTCATTTTGCTGTTTCCGAGTTTATAATTTCTTTACAATTTCCATAAGCTCCATCACCAGGAAAAAGCGATTTCCCCATATCCCCTGAAATGTTTTTAAAATATCCTTTATTATAATATGATGGCTTCCTACAGACTTCTTCCTCTGCTGACTGCAGAGACTGCTGACTACCCGAAGCTTTCCAACAAGTAAAAACATAAAGTTAGATTTAATACGCTCCCCTGGGGAGTGTCATTTTCTATCTTCCACTGGCTTGATACCTCAGAACCAATATGCACCTGAATAGTCATTTTGTCCAAAAAGTTTTTAAACCCAATTAAACAGGCTCCCTCCAATTCCCATCATGTGCATTAGCAAGCCCTTTTCCACCTAATGATGTTCTGGTAATTAAATAAAAATGTATTACGACCTCACAGTATGACATAAAAGTTGATTATGACTGTGCCTACTGTTAGATTTAGTGTGGAACACCTGTGACAAAATGCCTTTACTACAGTATAATTTTATGTTGTTAAAGCTAAAATAGCTGTTTCACTGTGAAGATGGTGTCAAATGTTACTGAAAGTTTTTTTTAAGATGCTAAATTTCAGTGGGATGACAAAAATGTTTTTATTACAGTTTAAGACAAAACATGTTATGAATGCAGTTTATTTAAAAATATATATATGGCAATCTTAAAATTGATTAACATGGACAAAATTGTTGTTTCTATGAGATAGCTTACCTTTAATAAGTTGTTATTTTACATGTATACTTCTGATGTTATGTTAAGTGTCCTGTTTAAAATGTACGATTTTCAATTACCCACCTTAAAACGAGTGACTATACCATCTTAACAAATTATTTATTATGGCAATAAGGACACAGCCAGTGTAACATTCACACAGCATGCAATATTCATACATTTCAAGTCTAGTTTGACATAACTAGCATATAGGCTCTCTGTTGAGCTGCTGCAGAGGTTATATTTTATAGGGTGTAGCCAAAAATGCTTATATTGAAGTTAAGCTCATCAAGAGCTATTTGGTGGACAGGAAATATTTGAAATAAGCCTGCCCATTTTTGTATTTTAAGACGGCTCATTTAAAATATAGTGAATTTGAAAAATCTTTTAAATTCGACAGCTATGGCCACATGAGCCTTTGCATGGAGATAATTAATAATATATTACTTTAGTCTTGGATTTCCATCATGTCATCTTCCCATATATTTTCAATCCTCAATCCGGTCTACAGCAAAATGTTCATCTCCAGTCTTGCTAACAAGTGAACACATCATAAACAAAAAAAAACATTAAATAAACTAAACTTTTTCACGTGCAGTTGAACAAAATACACCCAAGTAATTCTTGGTTTTTAAAGGTGTATGGATTTTTTAAGGTTGCAAACCATGACAAGCCTTATTACAATATGTTTCGGCATTGAAAGACTAATATAACAGGAGCACCTGCTAAAGCGCATAACTGCGGTATTGCATCACTCCATTTAACGGCACTCATGGTTTGAATCATCTGTATGTGTGGGTGGTGTGGGTTGTTATGGAGGGCTTAACCCCAAATCCTTTCCCACACTCACTTCCAGCTCCCGCCAAAAGTAACTTGTAAAGGCACAATACGTGGGCGCCTCCCTCCAAAACTAGGCTTTGACGGTGTGCCCCTTGCCTGACACACTCTCACCCCCACGCAGAGAGTGAGAGAGGCAGATGCTGAGCGTGCTCCTCAGCGTGTTAGCTGGGAAAGCCCTGACCTCCCCTCAGCACGGTGGAATTTCGTCCTTGATGTGAGGAAACACTCAATGGCATTCCAGTGTCACATGACCTGGCATTCAGGCAAACCATGAAAAGCCACTTGGAGCTGCAAAACTGTGGCATTGTCACATACCTTCTGCCCCATTAGGAAAGTGGCAGCAGTTGATGGTGTGTTTGCGGTCATTAAACAAAAAGAGATAGAAATAGGAAACACTCAGAAAAAAAATCTTAAAAGAAGAATAAGGTGTAATCATTGCACATCATGCTAATTCCTTCAATATATAAAGAGGCTCATAAGCCAAAATTATATAACAGGTGTAGTGACATTTTGTCTCATCACAGAATTAAGGTAAATAGGAGACATTTGCATAGGCAGGTGCACAGTGCTTGGATATATACATTGTTTCAGGTGTATGTGAATGTGTATGTGTATGTGCGGTCATGGGTGCCTGCACCTTGATGTGATTTGTCAACAGGAGGTCTACCTGTAGCCCTCCCTTTCTAAGGTGTGTGTGTGGGAGAGCGGGAGGCTTTGTGTGTAAGCAGAAGTCCAGATGGTCTATTGAGGCCTAGGCATAATGGGGCACACTGGATCATTGGAGGCAGGGTGGAGCCGGTAACTGAATGGAGTCGAAGTGTGGGAAACACACACAAGTTGAAGCTCTCACACATTCCTTGCTGGAGAGAGCTTCTTTGGCCAAACTTTAGATACTTGGGCAGCAGGGCACACATCCATAGAGACACTATATGCTTGGATATGTGATGTATTATGGGGCTTTTTTTTAATGGAAAGAAGGTCTGCATTCTTTTTATTGGCATCATCGGTCAGAGTGAGTCAGTGTTGTGAAGTGTGTAGTATGAGGGGAGAAAATGAGCCAGTAAATGGAGTGAATAGAAAGTTTCCACCACCACCACCACAGAGCACACACTGTTTATAGATATTTGCACGGTTGTTTGGACACTAACAATCTTAAGTATCTTATCACGCTATATATTGAGTCAGGATTTTAACTTTTAATGTAAAATGACTAAATTTGCATATTATTTTAAAATAATAACAAATCGAATTAATATTATGAATAAATGTAGTTAATATCAGATGAGATGGCTATCATGATAAAGCCCCTCAAGATGAAGAGAAGTAATGTTCAAATCCTCTTTATGAAGTGCTTGTAATGCAGATGTTTAAGCACACGTCCACGGTTGAAGAGAAGGGTGTGGGAATGGAAAGAGCAGGTGATATAGGAGAAATCAGATGAGAACATGCACGCGTCCCACAACCCCACACCACCTTCGAGCTGAGCAGCAGGTTCAAAGGGAGTGTGTGTGTGTGTGTCTGAAAGGGAGGGACGGGATGAGGAGGGGTGCAGCTCTATTGACTGGAAGATGTGTGAGCAGGATCCTGCCTGACTTTCCCACACTGCCTGTCCATTTATTACCCCAAATTCTCGGGTGAAGGGAGGGTGGCTAGAACAATAGAAGTGTGCCATCCTCCAGGGCATGGGATAATTTTGCTTAATTGACATTTGCTGTGAATGCATTCCTCTCAGTATGCGTATGTATGGGTAAGAGAAAGCAGCAAAAGGCTTAATATATTTTATGCATACAATCTAATATTTTTAATACAGTACAAACATTTTATTAAGAATTTAAAAATAATTATTATTTAATTACTCAAAATAACTAGGCAATAATTATTTCCTTCTTTATCTTGAATATCTGTTTAATGTAGAAATGTGCATGAGTCAGATAAGAAGTGTAATGTCTTATCTTTATGCCAGTGGCCCTTGGGAAATTATCAGACTCTCAGTCTCGGCTTATCAGTCAAAGGGAAGGTTCCCAGGTAATAAAAGTCTAACAACCTGTCTTGTGTCTGTGTTTCTGATATCTAGAAGGCCATCCCCACAGTGGGGCCCATGAGGCGGGTTAACCGTGGAATAATTGATGCCTCTTCTATTGTCAACGACGCCTCACTCACTGGCCTCTGAGTGTGGGAAACCTAATCCTGCCTGGGACTCAGGCCTTTGTAATGCTAATGCGCTCCTATAAATAGGGCAGAGAGAGATCCTCACTCCAGACCACATCTGACTCTCCTCAGAGAAGCACAAGCTCTCATTCCAATACGATGGCTCCTTCCTACATGACTTCTGCTGACTACTCGAAGCTTTCCAACAAGGAAAAACATAAAGTGAGTATCTCTACTGATCTACATTTAACTATCCTTACTGCTTTTGAAAATTTTTCTATTTATACAAACTGAGTAAGTTGCTAACAGAAATTCTTATTTCTCTTTCTTCAGCTAAGAAAACCAGTGGTGGAAAAAATGCGCCGTGACCGCATCAACAACTGCATCGAGCAGCTTAAAGTGATGCTGGAGAAAGAATTCCACCAACAAGACCCCAACACCAAGCTGGAGAAAGCTGACATTCTGGAAATGACTGTCGTCTTCCTGAAGCAGCAGCTGCAAAGCCAGATCACAGCGCCCCAGAAAGCTCACTGTGACGGTTACACGCGGTGCTGGAGGGAGACCGTGAACTTCCTGTCTGCCAACTCCAAACTTGACGTGACACTTCAGCATCTCAACCGCTGTCAAGAAGCCCAGGGAGGACAGAAAGATCTCCCACTGTCCCCACGTTCCTCCCAGATCCGCCAGGCTCCGGTCAAGCATGAGATCAGCGCAAACAGAGCTGTGTGGAGACCTTGGTAGAGACACTGAGCACTGAGACTCTCTCATGTTAACCAGATGGTAGTTTCACCATCTCTTATGATGTAGGAGATTTGTATTTCCACCTATTTCCATAATGGATTTTGAAAAAACACTCTTCTCTTTGAGAAGCACTTAATGAGAAGGTTCTTCATATTGAAGACTGATAAAAGCTAAATTTCATAACTTTGTTTTGTGAAGTTTTTTTTTTTTTTTTACAGAAAGTCTATATGTCTATATGTCTTTACTAATTCTGCTTAGACTAAGCATTTTAACGATGTGTTGATTATTTTACTGTAATCCTTGTTTTTTTTGCCTTTAATAAAGGCAGTTGAGAAATTGTATGTTTTCTCATCTTGGTACTTTAATGCACAGAAGTTAATAGTTGACACTATGTGTTTAATGTTGTTTCGTAATAAAAGCAACTGATTTATATAAAATTTATTCATGACTTTCCTCTCATTCTTTAATAATCCACACTGCTGATGATTGCTGATCATACAAGACTACAGACACCCCCAAACATTACATTAAAACTGAGCTTTAACATGATGCATAGAGATTTTGCAATAATTTTCATTTCATGGTTAAATAATGTGTTGCTGCTTCTTATATACTAAGATCTCAGATTGCAGTAATTTACTCAAATAAGCTAGTGCTGCTTATGCTAACATAAGTAATAGAATTTAGATACACTTCTCACACATGAGTTTTAAAAGCAGCACAAAGTAAATACAATCGTAAACTTCGTAAGCAATACAGTGCAGATCAGTAGACTTTTATCTTACACACAATGCAAATTACATAATCAAAGTAAATCATCATTCAGATATTTGGCTAAACTGATTTGCTGATGGATCTTTATGTATTTACAGTACATTTTGTTCTTATTCCATCAAAAATACATAAAACTTAAATCAATAATTTACACAATTTCTTTTTCCATTTTCAGCTTCCTATGTTCTTAGTTGTTTCAATTTGTTTGTAGATATGAGACAAACCAAATTGTTGAACCTGTTTTGGACAATAAAACTGATTTCTTCACATGTTGATTACATTTTTTTAAACGAATTTAATGAATCATTGAAATCTAAGATAATCTCTCTTGGGTGGTCGCATCATCTCTTTCCCATGATAAGATTAATAGAGACTATAACTGATATTTAGTAAGAAGCTATTCTGTTTCTATAAACAGGTTTGACAATGAAGAGTGATTGCACACAAAAGAGATGCTCCGTTTACAATACGTTTCTCGGCGTCTAACAGCATGGGTCTGAGGCACTCTGAGCTTTCCCACAGTCAAACGTCCAATCAGAGGCTTGTGTGCAAAACTTGATAACATCAATGGCTTGAGCCTGAGGGCAAACCTGTGCTGGAAAAGAGAAGGAGGGGGGCGCCAGGAAGCGGAGTGTGTCTCTCAGTGGGGGTTTGGACATAGGAACGGTGTGTGTGTGTGTTTTGGGAAGGGGGGGGGCTGCTGTCTCCTAATGCGACTGACAACTTGACAGAGACCAAAGGATTCACACAGTAGTAAAGGCACATGCCATACTGCAGTCACAGTTGTGTAAAGCAATTTCCATGTAAAGGTGTAAAAGTGAGAAAAGTGTGTCAGTGTGTTATCCACAGTAACAGTTTTTTAGCTTTATTTTTTGCATATAATCTAAGCCATCAAAAATAAGGTAGAATGTAGCTTTAGAGTTTTTTGTTCTGAGCCATTATATGTTTGTTTTTCTTCTTTAATGCTATGTTAAAATGTAATATATAACATTATTAGTTTACAATACTATAGGAATATATTTACTAAATCTGACTTAAGTTGGCATTGTTTAAAACTTTATGGCCTTTAGATTAAGTCCATTCAAATGAGCAGTCAATCAGGTTTATAACTGTTGTTATAAACAGTTATGAGAATAAAAACTCACTTTATTTGTCTATAGAATCCCCTGCTCCACTAATGCACTTATCCCAGCATTTCACTAGCGCTTGAATATCAACAAGGTAGAAAGACTTTTCAGTATGCTGGACAATATAATAATTGCAAGTATAATTTAACTAGTAGCACAACTTATCACAATCTCCACAACTTTAGTCTCATAAAATAGCAATATTTGTAAGATCTCTGGCTACATCACATATTGCCGGGAGTCCTGAGAACCATTGGTCTATTCTGTAGTTGTGTTTGTCTGTCTTCTAATCCCACTAATTGACGTCCTGTTAGTCAAAAGACTTATGCCAGCAGTTCAGCTGTGTTTGCATGTGTGAGAGTGTGAAAAGTGTGCCAGGATTCTTAGTCACTGTAACAAAGTTTCCTTTTACTAAATCAGCACCAGATTTTAAATATAACTGGCGGATTTATGGATGAATAAATAAATTTTCTTCCGCCTTATGTAACGATAGGTACTACACCAACATAATCATTAACAATTAGATGCATTAAAGCATGCATATACTGTAATATCTTATGAGTCAATGGGCACAAATATATCAATGTGCACTGTTATCTAGTCTGTTGTACTGTGTATCATACTAGCGTTGTGTGTTTGTCTGCTTTGTAATCCATCACTTCTCTGAGACTAAAGGTGCATTGCAGTCAGTTGTAAAACACATATCTGTCAATACTCTTCATATATTTAATCAAGATGAATTGATCGCTTCAACAGGTTACTTTTTAAAAGCCTACAGGTCTCTCCCATGGGGGGGAGGCTGTGAATCAGAGGTGGTGGTGGGTCAAAAATCACACTACCATGCCTAATGGATAATTTAGCACGGCACACTTCCTTTGTGTTTGTGGTGAAAGGAGAGACTGTGTCAGGAGTGTGGGAAATCCTGCGAGAAGCTGGCCCCACACATGTGCCGAGAAACGCGGCCCGTATCCATTGAGCCCCCAGCTGTCTGTTGAAACCAGAGCTGACGACACACACAGACAATTAGGGTTCTACTGTATAGACAGGGTCATTATGACAGTCTGTCTCATAGTCCTGTGAACTCAGGCTTTCTTCACCTTTTTATACAAGTGGGCACAAGCTCTGATCCTGTGGGATAATAAACAGGAAAATATTTGTGGTCCAACTAGACTTTTTAAATTTTATTTTTGTAATCATTTTAAATAAAGAATTGTAATTTTAAATAACGTTATTTTCATGGCCTTTGGATAAAAGATCATTAGAAATGTTTCATATTATTTATGCATTATTATGCAGAATATGTTCCTTACAAATCCTGCTAAATAAAATACTTATCCATTATTTAGAAATCCAGATGTAATTATTTGCAAATGTACACCCCAAGATTCCCTGCATGCCGTGAGACAGAGATGTAAATGATGTGGATGACTGAATTAAAACCAAGTGTAAAGGGCTTCACATTAATGACATTACATTTCAAATAGACCAGCTGCCTATATTGTAACTTCATATGTTTTAGTTGACCATTGAGGAAGTGTTATTTATCTAAAGATATGTAAAGCCTTATGAACTAATGACCAAACAATGACAAGGAATATATTTAGTGAATTTATTTGTGTTCACATTTAAGTCAACAAAAAATTAAATAAAATTCATACTTTTATAAAAGAAATATATATAAAATAAAATTTGTCAGAATAAGTTAATAAATAAAACTTCACTGGAGTTAAGACAAATCAGAAATCTTCAATATGAAGAAAAATGACATGGGTTGATTAATAACCTTGCCCTACCCATAGGGAAGACATTCAATAAACATACATGTCGAATTAGAATTCTGATCAAAACCCAACATGAGAAAAGGATCTGAATGACTGGAATGGAAAATACACTCCTACATAGCGATGGTGAAACTACCATCTGGTTAACATGAGAGAGTCTCAGTGCTCAGTGTCTCTACCAAGGTCTCCACACAGCTCTGTTCGCGCTGATCTCGTGCTTGACCGGAGTCTGGTGGATGTGGGAGGAACATGGGGACAGTGGGAGATCTTTCTGTCCTCCCTGGGCTTCTTGACAGCGGTTGAGATGCTGAAGTGTCACGTCAAGTTTGGAGTTGGCTGACAGGAAGTTCATGGTCTCCCTCCAGCACTGAGAGTAAGCGTCACTGTGAGCTTTCTGGGGCGCTGTGATCTGGCTTTGCAGCTGCTGCTTCAGGAAGACGACAGTCATTTCCAGAATGTCAGCTTTCTCCAGCTTGGTGTTGGGGTCTTGTTGGTGGAATTCTTTCTCCAGCATCACTTTAAGCTGCTCGATGCAGTTGTTGATGCGGTCACGGCGCATTTTTTCCACCACTGGTTTTCTTAGCTGAAGAAAGAGAAATAAGAATTTCTGTTAGCAACTTACTCAGTTTGTATAAATAGAAAAATTTTCAAAAGCAGTAAGGATAGTTAAATGTAGATCAGTAGAGATACTCACTTTATGTTTTTCCTTGTTGGAAAGCTTCGAGTAGTCAGCAGAAGTCATGTAGGAAGGAGCCATCGTATTGGAATGAGAGCTTGTGCTTCTCTGAGGAGAGTCAGATGTGGTCTGGAGTGAGGATCTCTCTCTGCCCTATTTATAGGAGCGCATTAGCATTTCAAAGGCCTGAGTCCCAGGCAGGATTAGGTTTCCCACACTCAGAGGCCAGTGAGTGAGGCGTCGTTGACAAATCAGATCAAGCCATTCAGGCTTCCATTAGTCAATCAATATTTAGTCAATACATCTTATGTACATAATATACATACACCAATTTCATAACTTAAAAATATTCTTAATGTAGTTATTTATTGAGCTATAAAATACTACTCCAATTCTTTAAACCATTTCAACAAATAAACGTTTTAATGTATGTCTTTTTGGACAGTGAATAAAAATGTAAATATAGTAGGAATTAAGTAAGTAATACCTGACTGTTTGTCAGATTGTGTTTTGATTTTATTTCCCCTATTTTTGCTGCTAAAAGAGCCAGAAAGGTAAACTATTGGATAGTGAGGTGAGATCTAGGTGGTTGAATGATATGATGGTTGCTCTTAAGGACAGTAAGATAAAGTGTGTGTGTGTGTGTGTGAACAATATAGAGGGAACAATAAATAATTCCTTTTCCAAGGCATGCTCCAGGTTTTTTTTTTTTTTTTTTTTTTTTTTAAGGTTCTGGAGTGTAAATGTTAAGCATGCCTGTAACACCGCCTCATCTCATATGATTAACTTTGACTTAATTCCAGGATAAACAAGCTGTTTGATTGAGGAACGAGAATGAGATCTATGGCTCGGGTTTCAAAGCAAAGACAAGGCCATTACAAGTTGCAGGATCAAAGGCGTGTGATTGAAGCGTGGCTAGCAGACTTTACTGCCTCGCGCCTACATGGCGACCTTGCGAGCGTGTCTGCAGGTCTTACAGGCACACTTTTAACACTTTTGAGGGGCCCGTGTGTGGCGGGTTCGCATGGTGGGAAAGGAAGTAGCTGTAACACAAAACGAACCGGGGTCATCACTGCTGTGTTTTTGTTCTCTTTTAATTATCCGTCAGCGTGGGAAGAAGCCAAGCCTTGTGTTTCTGGGGTCGTTATTTCGGGTATAAATACAGACTCACGTGCACGCGTCGTCGTTGTTTTCTAAGTCTGCGGTTTGTTCTGTTCGATAATACAGAAATGCAGCCCGTTTGTGCAAACGCGGACCCTGCACGCGCGAGGACGGAAGAGAAAGTAAGTATAGAAGACTGAAAAAGCAACACTGTATCTTTATTGCTTGCATAGATAAATGCTTCCTTTTTTTTCCCCCATCAGGGCTGGGAACATGTTCATAATCTTATACAATAAATCTGCAAACTCTTAATAAAAGGGACTCACATTTGTTTTTTTCGTGTCTATAATATCTAGAGTGATGAAAATCATTAAAAGTGTAAGGTGACTGCATTATATAGGTAATTCAAAGAATTCAAGATTATTTATTGTCACTATACTAAGTACAGTAAAAAAAATTAAGAGCAGTCTTTACAGTAAAACTAAACTTTTAATTTCAAGAATTGAAACAAAAAAAGAAAAAAAGAAAAAAAAAGTCAAGGTGATAAAGTAAATAAGCCAGTTGTTGCATAGTGTTAGGTACAAGAACCATGTGGGTGGTGAGTATAGTATTGATGTATAAATATATAAATAAGTTAATGAAATCTGGAAAAGATTAATAACAGGGAGTCACAGTTTTCCTTGTGCATCAGATTCTAATTAAACAAAACTTTAGTAGCATATATAATAGCTAATATATAGTGGATAGTGATGTGTAAGGTACAAGCACCATGCGGGTTCTTGTGTACTGAGTATAGTATAGTATAATAATGAATTTACTTATTTATACATTTAGTTAATGAATTATATTAATCCATATAATTTGTGTGTGTGCTAATGAGCTAATAACAACAACCTTCACATGTGTAATCACATATATGTAATGTATAGCACATTTGATTTTATTGTAATTGCTTTTTTTTTTTATATTCTCACATAATAATTTTTCAGATGGCATGTGTATTTATTATTTAGATGTGATTTTTTAAATAGGAAAAATATATATTTTTCATGATCCAAATTTAAATGTGCCATTTCAGAATGCAATCACTTTAATATTCAAATATTGACCTTTTTTTTATTAAATAATAACAAACAAACAAACAAATAAATAAATAAATAAATAGGAGAATTCATTTCCCATCCTAACTTTTTCACCATTTTTCTCATTTAGCTTCATAAAGTCCTGGTGGAGAAAATGCACCAAAACAAAATTAGCAGCAGCATCAAGCAGCTAAGGATGATCTTATATTCGATCATGCAGGTACCTGAAGAACAGGCTGTCAACCTGGAGAAAGCTGACATTTTAGAAATGGCTGTGATGTTGCTCAGGCAGAAGGCATGTTCACATGCAAATTCTAATTTTGCACGTGGCTTCTCCCAGTGTTTGCATGAGATGCTGCGCCATGTGTCCTTACACGCTCACCTGCCACCAAAAGACAGAGAAGAAATCAAACGTTTCTATGTGCTGCAGAGGACAAGTCTGAGGCTGGGCTCGGTGTTACCAAATAACAGCCATCTTGCTTACAGATCACTGAAACGAACAGCATCCAGGAACCGAGTGACACTATGGAGACCATGGAAGACAAATTGACAGTGTGTTCAGTCCAGTCTCCTATTTATCACTTCATATCTTTTAACATAGACTGGTTTTGTTGTTGCTAATCCTTTGTAATTTTGTGCAACATTTGCATGTACTAGAACTGATCTAGTTTTATTTGTTACTTAATTTGTCTACAGGTTCTCAACCCTGGAATACATTTTAATGTTCTCTGCTCCCAGCATACCATTTTAAACCAATTATCAGGCCGCCCTGAGTTTAATTGCATGTTAGAGCAATAAATGCAATACAGTGGGGCACTTCGTGACCAGAGTTGGAAACGTGTGTTGTACAGGTAAAAAACGTGTCCATTTTTAATTTCCTCTGATGGTATTATTGTCTTTTGTGAAGGCGTGTGCTATTTTTCATACCCCAACTATTGAATTCAACATGAATCTTTTTTTTTTTTGGTGTCATGTTGTAATTGAACTTAACTTAATAAACATTCCCTGTATTTAAGTTAAATGATGGCTTGAGCAATTTTGTCCATGATAGAATAAAAAGCTGTGTTATGTGGTTTTAAATAATGCTAAAATTATATATTAAATGGTCTTTCATAGGACCATTTTATGTACATACATATGAAAATAAGAATTTAAGCTGATCAATCTTGACCATATGGGAACTAAATGTACTTTCCCCTTTAGGCCACCTTAAGTGTTATTTATATTAATCATGTTAATATTCATGATTAATTTCATGAAATTAAATTAAATGTAATTAAATTATGTAGATTAAATGAAATAAATGCCAACAAATGTTTTACTAAGACAGACTGCAATGTGCTGCCTAAAGATACAGTTTAAAAATTGGTTGCTAATGTAACAAACTCAGCAGCAACCTCATTTCCCCTCTCATCTGTTCAAACCACTCAGTATTCAACATCACTAGTATACTAATCACCGGCCTGACCATCTGTCATCATTTGCACCAGTTTCTTCCTGGTTCATGAGGTAAGTTAGACGTTTTTTAATGCTTGAATGATTCATAGGTCACAATGTGGCCAAACAAAACATTTCTCTGAATCTGGTCAGGTACAGCGACTAGACTGAAAATGAGAGCCTAAAAGTTCCTTAAGCAAGCCTTAAGAACTGTTCCTCAAGACAACCTAAGAATACAAGAAAGTCTTGCTTGTTTCAAGTAAAGTATAAAGAAATGACTGGTTGCCTAATCCCATTGCTCAGTACTGTATGCAATTAGAGAAATAACATACGCAAGTCTGAACCAATTGACAGTAACAATTATTTATTCTTTTTACTTAAATAACCATCAATATAAATGACAGTGTACACACAAATACATTGATGCAATGTCATCTACTTCAAATGTTGATATTGGTGATAGATAAAAAATAAAAATAAAAAACCTTTATAAAAGGTATACATTAAATTTCAGTGGTCAAAACAAGCACCACACTGTGGTTAAACATTAAAAAGTAAATTAAAAAATGAAAGTACTCATGGAGTATATACTCCATGAGTACTTTCATTTTTTAATTTACTTTTTAATTTAGCATCATGCACAATTTTTTATAAAGTAGATTCCCACATGAGAACAATGTCATAATTTCTTAAAACAGAAATGCACACTGAAGTGAAGCCAATATGAAGCAAATAATCTTCCTATTATTAGATTAACATATATTTTGCTGACAAAGACATTTTCATTGGTGATTCAAAACAAGAACCACATTGTGGTTAGACTGCATTATTATATATAAAAGGCACTTATAGAGTCTATAATATCAGTGTCAAAACACATTTTCCAGATGGATGCCATTGTTTCTTAAAACAGAAATGGATGTTACATAGAGCATTTTTTTTGTTATTCCATAAAACAATAATAAAATGTTCAATTTAAACAAGGCCTCCAGATGGCGCTCTTAGCAGAACTCTTCTCTTTGCTGATGATCTGCTGCTCTGTAGACCTCAGCTGAGGCAGAACACTTTCTTTCCTGTTCTCATCTGAAGATCGCTGCAGGTTCTGGAAGTGGTTCAACAGTTTTCTCTGGCTCTGTGTCTTCACCTCTTCTTTAGACAGGAAGTGAACATCATCATGAACACAGTTGGAGAAGCCTTGATTGACAGCTGCTGAGCTGGTGGAGAATGCAGGTTACTGTTGTTTTTGTCTCAGGAAGCTGACTGTCATCTCCAGGATATCTGCTTTCTCCAGCTTGGAGTCAGTCTGCTGGTTGAGGAACTCTGGAGCCAGGAGAGACTTCAGCTGCTCAATGCTGCTTTTGATATGATCTCTGCGCATCTTCTCCACCATTGGCTTCCTCAGCTGCAAAAAGCAGAAGAGCGAACATTTAGTCATCTTGAACTATGAAGAATTACTGAGCAAAAAGCAGTTAATAATAAACATTGAAAGGAAGCAGGATCTTAATTTACCTTGTTGTTCAGAGGAAGGTGCCCATTTGAGATGGTCAGTGCTGAAGTGATGGTTGGTGCCATGGCTGTGTCTCTGTGCTGTAGCTCTCTCTGTGTAGAGTGAGTGTGATTTGTATTGGCGGCATCTCCTCTATTTATACTCCCAAATCTCCATATGAATGTGTGGGTCTTGGGATTGTTGGAGTTTCTCACAGTTTGGAGCCAATGGAAGAGCTTGGACCCACAATGAGGCATGTAGAGCTGCCACATGCTCAGTGGTCTTCTAACAGAGGACAATGTCCATGTCTCAGGGGAGCAGGTGGAGGAGTTGTGTGAATCTGGGAAAGTGGTGACAGATTTGTTTCGGTCACAGAGCACGTGCTCATCATCACTGCTCACACGTGCCACCTTAGTAAATATTAAGATATTTTTGTATTAACAAAACCATTTTTTATTAACAAAACTTGTATGTTGGACATTCTACATAATCTCAACCTAAACAGCAAAATCTCAAGTTTAGAAATAACACCTTTTAGTGCTTATATAGTGTCAGTTGGGCCCAAATAAATTCTGAAAGTATTAAATCACCACTGAAGATTTTGCTGTGTATTGCTAAATTAAAAGAAACAGTGTTGTTATTTTACAACAAACATAATATTTCATATGATTAATCTTTAAACATAACCAAGTAGATATTTATTTCAACATTTATGGAAGGAGTCTCCAGTGTCAGCACTTTGTAATAGTTAGCGATAAAACTGTAATACTAAACTTTCAAACAAAGCAAAAGTCTTCAGGAAAAAGGCCTTTGCAGTTTCTCAGTAACGTCGCTTAGTCTTTTAAACTTTAAGAGTGAGGTTGGAAAAGTGAATGATAAAAGAACAATATGCAGCTGCTAGAATGGAGGTGATAACTACAACACATGTGTTACACAATATTAAATGTAACTCTAAACTGACAAAAATAAACTGTAGTATAAAAAGAATAGAACACTTTGCACATGCTGTTATAGGGTGAAAAAAAACCACACTTATTACACTTATCATACTCTGCTATGTTTTATTCCTCAACTAATTTCTATTTAGATTATATATCTTTATTAGTTTTACCTGGGCCTGATTTTCTCTAACCTCTTTAAAGATACAAATATGATCAGTGAGGTCCAATTATGCCCCTTAAATGATTTGGAACTGCCACTACATTTATATTTTCAATTAAATGACACAATTTTACATGTAAAAAATATGCATTTCAAAATGCGTATCAAAAGTAGCAATCCTGAAATGAAATGAAATATTTGGCAAACAGTATCCTGTTAAGAGGTCTTCATATGTTACATGTTCCCACGCATATATTTCACACAGTCTGGTACGTAGACACAGACACACATGCGCACACACAAGCACACAGCTGTCCATTAGTAGTAAGCTGAGAACGGCCCAGTCACACACCCCCCGTCTGCTCTGAGCTGGTGAGAGTCGCAGAGGCACACGGCTTCCCACACTTTAGCATTCATCCTATTAAATCCCTCACACAATAGAAGTGTGTCCGCTCTCACAGGAACGATCGGCTACCAGTATGAAAGATTGGAATCAAATGTACTGGAACTAAACTCCTGCAATCCTGCAGTAGAAATCCTTTAAATAGAAATGTAGAAATGTAAAAAAAAAAAAGAATCTACTTTTTTATATACTGTATTTGCATTTATAGAGCATGTGGGTCATTAAAAAAAAACTTGCTTTAAAAAGAAAATGAATGGCGACACTAATCATTTTTGCTGTAACTTTGCAAATACTAGTATTTTATGCATGGATCGCTTGCAGAAATATAAGTACATCTATCTGCAATCCTTATAACTGATCACTGTGTGGGAACTTGGGCAAATCTGGATGCTCATGCCCCTAGTTGTTTTCCCACAGTGGAGTAAGTGTGACCCCCAAAGCCAGATGGCAAAAAAGAAACCATCCCACCTGTCTAGTGAAGTGTCCCATCAGCGTCCCACTATCCATAAAGCAGACTATTGTTAAATTTCTGATGCTCTCATTGGCTGAACCCAGACAAACTTCAGTATAAATGAAAGCATGATCGGGAGTTAGAAGTCAGATTTGAACTGAACCCCAACAGGGCCTGTGCTCTAAGAAGAACCGGACTTCACTCTGAAACATCAAACATGCCTGCCTACATGGACATCACGTCTCAGGACAACATTCATCATGCCAGGTAGTTTCAAACAAACTGGAAATGTGGATTTTTTAGGAAATTATTCAATCTGCTTGCAGTTAAGAAAGAAATTAAATTAGTTTAGAAAATTATACAGAATATAATATTCATTACAAAGTTATGAGAATGCAAATGTAATCTTAAAACATAATCTGATAGATTTGTTTTATAAGATGTAAGTGGTTCTGTTTTAAAAAAAAATTCAAATGTCATACATGTGGGAAATTGAACATTGCAATTAATTGTTGTAGAGCATTCTCAAAACAAGTTCCTGTAAATTAATATAAATTCAAGCCCTGCTGGTATAGAAAAAGAATCAACACTATTTGACCAATCAAAACTAAGCATTTATTAGTGCTATCGTTTAAAATGGAACCCTTGTGATATCATCAGTACCAGAAAGCTTCAAACAAACAGCATAACAACAGCATTTCATACATTATTACTACAGTAAACAGTCATACCAGTATGTCAGCACAATATATTTTGAATTCAAAGCAGCATGTTGATTTATATTCTTTTATTGCAGGTGTAAACTCCACAGCTTGGAAAGGAAATGTTTCAGCAAGGTAGAGAAGTTGAAGTCATCGCTCGAAGAACATCTCCATAACGGAATCCCCACCTCTGATCTTCTGGAAAAGACGGTATCTTTCTTCACCATGAAGAAGGCCTTGGTTTTCCACAACGGCTACTCCAGGTGTACACGGGACATTCTGCGGCTTTGCCCGTCCCCGACAGAAGATGTAACGCCACTGTTTTTTGAACAGTAGAACAATGAGGATGTCAGCGTTTAAAAAGACACTTGGAACTACCTCAACACCAGACGAAAAATCTGGCACTTTCACTCTGGGTGTGCCTGAGCACATTTTTGTGCCGAAATATGAAAATTGCCTGTGAAGATTATGAGCAAAAATATTCCTCAAATATATGCAATATTGTGGAAAAAAGTAGATGATGCAGTTTATGCACTCGTCTACATTTTAAAATTATTTTATTTTGCTCTCATTGAGAGATGTTATATTAGGATGAAATAATAAGCATGTTGTCTGATAGAGGACAGGGATGCCTCTAAAATGTTTAACTTCTAAGGATACAATGTATCATTTTAATGACACCAATTTGTTGATTGTTTTTTCATATTCGGAATCAATTTAATATGTGTGCATATTTGTTCGTATGAAATAAATATTATTTCACCCTTATTCAAGTGTCCATGAATGCAGTGGGAAAAAATAAATACAAGAGGCATTTAAATCAAACTTGTGATGAAATTTCTCATGAGTGAATGTTTAAAAACGATTGACATTTGCAAAAGACTTTAAGCACAGTATTGTGAGGAGACTCTAGCTGACCTTGCTCCAACCCTTTTCCACATGTTTGGGCAATTAAAGGAGTTCCTAAGAGGCCAACGTTTCATGGAAATCTTCCTGCCTTGATGGTGTCCAAGCCCTAGTTAAACACTGGGATATGTGCTTTAGAGTTGCAGGGGATTATATACAGAAATAAAGAGGACGCTGCACAATCAAAAATCATGAGGTGACTTGATAATTCTAATTAAGAAGAATAGCAAAAGAAAAAAGAAGAAGACGAAGAAAATATTTCTACCCTCCATTTTGAACAAGTGTATGTATGTATTATGTGTACTATATGTTGCATTGGTGTACAACCACAACAACAACAACAACAACAACAACAACAACAATAATAATAATAATAAATAAAAAATTGATTAAAAAATAATTCTCATATTAGGATGACATTAATCTTAATAACAAAATGCAATTAATGCAATTATAATTTGTATAATCAATAGACTTTGCCTTGCTTAGCTTAATTCTATGTTTAATCTTTGTAAGTTTTTTTTTTTTTTTTTTTTTTGAAAATAGATGGATCCATGAACATTATGAACTGCATGTATGCGTGGGTATACCATATTGCAAAGATTAATCTAATAGTATAATGATACATTTGTTGTGTTGGCAAATGCATGTTAGATGGGAATTTTGAGTGCTTACAGTGTATATAAGGAAGGTCAAGATGGTTATCTAAAAAGCCGTAGCCCTCAGGCTGTGGGGACCAGCTGTGTGTTGGGCTGATTAGCATTTAAGTAGGCACACGTCTATTGTCCGTTGGAGCCTTTTCTCTGAGGCGAGTGTGGGAAAGCTGAAGGAAGCTGAGTCCCAGTTTCACTAGTCATTAACATTAATTCCATGAGCCACCAACATGCTGATGTATTGATGTAAACAGTCTGGAATATTAGTCCAAAAGTTGAACAAAAGTTGGACTTAAGTCTGTAATATTACAATGTATACCAGATACATAATCTATAATTACAATACATTTATTTATTGTTAGTGAGTCAAATGCTGCAATGAATAAGGACAGGATTCAATAAATAAATAAATAAATAAAAAGAGGGGGGAAAATGACAGTCAAAGAGTACCAACCAATAGGAAACTTTCCCTCCAGATGGTGAGTGATGTTAGGCTTTATCTACAATACTACACAGTGTTTAGTCATCAGTACTTATCCTTTCAGGTCTTAAAAGCTTTTGTACTCCATTAATCTCAGCACAGGGGACCTAGTGTGGGAAAGTCAGACGAGCTCTAAACCCACACGGACTAACAAAGACATGACATGCGACACATCTGTTACACCTGGACAGGTGTTTTGTGGAAACATGCTCACTATGCTTCAAAAATTAAGGATAAGAATAGTAGAATTTGGACAAAAAAAAACATAAAAAAAAAAAGAAAAAATATAGACAGTTATAATCTGAGAGTAACTAGTAAGTATCGTAGAAGTAGCAAATAAGGATAGTACATATTAGTACTATTAAATGACATAATTGCAATGTAAAACATAATGTGATGTAAAAAATGAAAACAATTGAATGAATTTATGTATTTATGTAATTTATGTATTCATCTTTAATTAGGCCAAATATTAATAATATAAATCAATCTTTTTAAGCCATTTATTGTCATTGCTCATGGAATGTAATTAAACATCAACCCAACATGTGTGGGCAGTGATGATGAGCGTGTGCTCGGTCAGTCACGTTGATCCCAACATCAGGCAGCAGATCTGTTCCATTTACAGGTCACCACTTTCCCAGATTCACAAAGTGGTCTATGAATCTAGCTCTATCAACCCACCCCTCCACCTGCTCCCCTGAGACATGGACACTGTCCTCTGTTAGAAGACCACTGAGCATGTGGCAGTCCTACATTCCTCATTGTGTGTCCAAGCTCTCCCATTGGCTCAAAACTGTGAGAAACTCCAACAAGCCCAAGACCCACACATTCATATGGAGATTTGGGAGTATAAATAGAGGAGATGCAGCCAGTACAAATCACACTCACTCTACACAGAGAGAGCTACAGCACAGAGACACAGCCATGGCACCAACCATCACTTCAGCACTGACCATCTCAAACGAGCACCTTCTTTTGAACAACAGGGTAAATTAAGATCCTGCTTCCTTTCAATGTTTATTATTAACTGCTTTAAAAATTTGAATGTTTTTTTTATAGTTTAAGATAACTAAATGTTCTGTTTTTGTTATCTACAGCTGAGGAAGCCGATGGTGGAGAAAAAGCGCAGGGATAGGATCAACAGCAGCATTGAGCAGCTGAAGTCTCTCCTGGCTCCAGAGTTCCTCAACCAGCAGACTGACTCCAAGCTGGAGAAAGCAGATATCCTGGAGATGACAGTCAGCTTCCTGAGACAACAACAACAGCAGCAACCTGCATTCTCCACCAGCTCAGCAGCTGTCAATCAAGGCTTCTCCAGATGTGTTCATGATGTTGTTCACTTTCTGTCTAAAGAAAAGATGAAGACACAAAGCCAGAGAAAACTTTTGAAACACTTCCAGAACCTGCAGACATCTTCAGATGAGAACAGGAGGGAAAGTGTTCTGCCTCAGCTGAGCTCTACAAAGCAGCAGATCATCAGCAAAGAAGAGAGTTCAGTTAAGAGCGCCATCTGGAGGCCCTGGTAAAGGAGAGATCAAGACAGAAGAAGGAAATGCAAGTCCATGTGAACTGTTCAGATTTCTTTAAAGTTCTGTGTAAACAGGATTATAATTGAGTACTTGAACTCTTATTATTGTCTTAGGGCAAATTAATTATACATTTCCATTTTGAGAAAGATTCTTAATTAAGTTGCTGGTGAGCAACGTCAAGATCCGAAGTTTTGGCAGCGCATGTTTATGTTGATATAAATGATAATGATGAATTGTTTCCATTCATGAAACATCCATTTGCTATTTCTATTTGAGAAAAAAAAAACAAGAACGTTGTTTGTATTGTTCTATATCAGAACTGTCATTTGTTTGATCTTTTTAGTGTTATATCGGTTGTATATTTTATAACAGATATATACTTTTTGATCAGGCTTGATCATATTTTAAGAAATTGGTCACAAATTATATAAATAGTAAATGTCTTCTGTGAAGGTGATCTCTTTATGTTTAATACAGAAATATTAAATTTTATACTTCAATTTCTTTGAAAAAACATTTTATCAGTTTATCAATATGTTACATGTTGATTTTTCATCCTTATAACTCATTTTATTTGAGAGGTTTCACTTGCCTGTACCTTAGTCAAGGTTAATCTTGTACCTGTTATATGGTACTGTTAGTTCTCTGTTATACATTTTGCCCTTGACATTATCTGTTGAGACAGTCTATGTTTAATTCCCATTTATTTCTTTTGAGAAATATCTTTATATTTAACAGATTTTATCTGTTGGAAAAGTTTTGTGTGTCTTTTGTAAAGACAAGTAGTTTGAACTTTGCTCTGTTATGAGCACCATGTGTGTTGAAGAATTCTTCAGGTGAAAGTTGTGATATATTATCACATATTATATTGTCTTAACTCCATCACCAAAGTGTACCAGAAAGAAAAAATAAAAATGTTTCTAAAGTATTTTCTTATGTGTGATCACTTTTGTCACGACATAAGTTCTACATTACCTTGGATGGTTTGAAGACTTTCAAATGTCAGAGTGTAAAACATCTCAGGATCACAGTCTATTGGATGTGCAGGTGAACTCTATCTTACAATTCTAATGATAAATCATCATTAACATAATTAAAAGCTTGCTGCTTGCAACCGCAAACACATTGTTATAGACACTCACAAAGAGAATAGGCATTTTAGATAATAATACAGATACAGCAGTAACAGCAGTATCTGTATTATTATCTGTATTATTATCTATCTTTCTATCTACTATACATAGATATAGAAGTTTTCTATGCTTAATGTAACCGAAGAACTCTTGAGGGGTTGTTTTTTTTCCTTACAAGTTTGCCATTGCTGTGAGTCAATAAAGAAATAGCTTTTATTACTATCTTTATTAATATAAACTTTTATGACTTAAAATAACCAGTTCATCTGTTGCTTATTGTACTTTTTTTTACATAAACCTACTTGACTCACATTTTCATTAAATTTTAAATGTAGAAATTTTTAATAAAAAATAATAAGATTATCTTCCAGAAATCCATTCATACAACAACTGCTGAATCACAAAGGTTGTGATCAAAATCTCACTTAGGTTGCATCATACTCGTTGAAAATTGTGTGGTACTAAGTTCATTTGAAATGTGGGACATATGTATAAATATAATAAAACTATAACTTCAAAATGTAGAAATGAATGTAAGACAAAAAAAATACTTTATATCAAAAACTGAAACATAAAATAAGGAAAAGGTAGATTAAAATAATAATAAAATGTGAATATTAACAGGACATCTCAGGCAATAAGGATCTTTCCCTCCAGATGGTGAGTGACGTCAGACTCAGAGTGTTTAGTCATCAGTAATGGATCATTCAGGTCTCTAAAGCTTTTGTACTCCAGTGATCTCAGCACAGAGGACTCAGTGTGGGAAACTTAGATGAGGTCTAAACTCACACTGACATACAAAGACATAACATGAGACAGACACATCTGTTACACCTGGAGTCCTGGTAGTGATGCAAATACAATTTCTTTTTTAAACACTTTTTTTTTTTAATAATAAATTCCAGCTCAGCTATCAAATTACTTATTTATTATTGGTCATAGTAATAGAAAAAAATACAGTTGTTGATTTTTTTTTATCGTTATTGACATATGCTGTGTTGCCGGCACATATCTGTGCTGTTTGGGTTTTAACAGTAGACATAATAAGATTTTTATATACATAACTCTCATCTCAGATTTCAGATTTCAACACTATATATAATGTGTATATATTACCGTTCCTTTCTGTTCATACATATACATTTACATTTTACAAATATACATACTGTAATAAGGACATTTCCTCTATGTACATATATTTGTACCACTCTCTTTTGTTTTTCTGCAGGTGAAAGCACACTGAGAGGCATTGCACCAAAGATACATTCCTTGCATGTTGCACATACTTGGGCAATAAAGCCGATTTTAATCCTGATCTAAAGAAAATATATTTATTAATTAAAGTTCTTAAATTGTAATATCATGTAAGACCCTGCTGATAAGAAACAACCAAAATGTAACTCTTTGTTTTGAATGTGTTATATTTAATGCGTGCAGCAAGGACCCTCTTGTAGGACAAGAGCCCTCAGGGACAATAGAGGAGACACTGTGCCATTTTTTTCTTATTCTGAAGTTCAGTGTGAAAGATAAATCTGCATGTGAATAGGCACACTTCTATTGTTTAGGACTCTCTCTTTCAGTAGTCAGAGTGTGGGAAAGCTCAGGAGGGAAAAGTCACAGTTTATCGTCATTAACATCCTAAACTCCATCACCCACTGGATATTACGGTACACACAGGGGAGTAGGCACACTTATTCAATGATGAGGGTGAATTTCTGAAAAGGATGAGAAAGCTAAAAGAATAGATAGATAGATAGATAGATAGATAGATAGATAGATAGATAGATAGATAGATAGATAGATAGATAGATAGAAAATCATAATATACCAATTTTTATGTTTTATCTCATTAAAGTACAGTACAGACCAAAAGTTTGGACACATCTTCTCATTCAAAGAGTTTTCTTTCTTGTGTTCTTTATTGTGTTCTTTAGCCCAAACAAGTCTCTTCTGCTTGTTGCCTGTCCTTAGCAGTGGTTTCCAAGCAGATATTCTACCATGAAGGCCTGATTCACACAGTCTCCTCTTAACAGTTGTTCTAGAGACGTGTCTGCTGCTAGAACTCTGTGTGGCATTGACCTGCTCTCTGATCTGAGCTGCTGTTAACCTGCAATTTCTGCGGCTGGTGACTCGGATGAACTTATCCTCCGCAGCAGAGGTGACTCTTGGTCTTCCTTTCCTGGGGCGGTCCGCATGTGAGCCAGTTTCTTTGCAGCGCTTGATGGTTTTTGTGACTGCACTTTTTCGGACTGACTGACCTTCATTTCTTAAAGTAATGATGGTCACTCGTTTTTTCCTTCTCTTAGCTGCTTTTTTCTTGCCATAATACAAATTCAACCTTTTTGAATGAGAAGGTGTGTCCAAACTTTGGGTCTGTACTGTAAGTGTCGTCTCCACACGTATGAGCAGTGATGATGAGCGTGTGCTCTGTCAGTGACATTAATCCCAACATCAGGCAGCAGATTTGTTCTCTTTAAAGAGTCACCATTTTCCCAGATTCACAAAGTGTTCTATGAATTCAGTGCCATCACCCCACCCCTCCACCTGCTCCCCTGAGACATGGACATTGTCCTCTGTTAGAAGACCACTGAGCATGTGGCAGTCCTACATGCCTCATTGTGTGTCCAAGCTCTCCCATTGGCTCCAAACTGTGAGAAACTCCAACAAGCCCAAGACCCACACATTCATATGGAGATTTGGGAGTATAAATAGAGGAGATGCAGCCAGTACAAATCACACTCACTCTACACAGAGAGAGCTACAGCACAGAGACACAGCCATGGCACCAACCATAACTTCAGCACTAACCATCTCAAACGAGCACCTTCCTCTGAACAACAAGGTAAATTAAGATCCTGCTTCGTTGCAATGTTTATTATGATATGCTTTCAAATTAATAACATTACATTATTCAAGTTGACTAAATGTTCTCTCTTTGTTATCTGCAGTTGAGGAAGCCGAGGGTGGAGAAAATGCGCAGAGATCGTATCAACAGCAGCATTGAGCAGCTGAAGTCTCTCCTGGCTCCAGAGTTCCTCAACCAGCAGACTGACTCCAAGCTGGAGAAAGCAGATATCCTGGAGATGACAGTCAGCTTCCTGAGACAACAACAACAGCAGCAACCTGCATTCTCCACCAGCTCAGCAGCTGTCAATCAAGGCTTCTCCAGATGTGTTCATGATGTTGTTCACTTTCTGTCTAAAGAAAAGGTGAAGACACAAAGCCAGAGAAAACTGCTGAAGCACTTCCAGAACCTGCAGCCATCTTCAGATAAGAACAGGAGGGAAAATGTTCTGCCTCAGCTGAGCTCTACAGAGCAGCAGATCACCAGCAAAGAAGAGAGTTCAGTTAAGAGCGCCCTCTGGAGGCCCTGGTAAAGGAGAGATCAAGAAGAAGGAAATGCAAGTCCATGTGAACTGTTCAGATTTCTTTAAAGTTCTGTGTGAACAGGATTATAACTAAGTTATTAAGCTTAATATTTCATTATTGTCTTATTGCAATAGAATTATACCTTTCCATTTTGAGAAAGATTCTTAATGAAGTTGCTAGTATAATCCAGTTAGGAGCAACATCAAGATCTGAAGTTTTGGCAGTGCATGTTTATGTTAATATAAAAGATAATGATACATGTTTCCATTCATAAAACATCCATTTGCTATTTCTATTTTAGAAAAAAAAGAACATTGTTTGTATTCTTCTATATCAGAACTGTCATTTGTTTGATCTTTTTTGTGTTATATATTTTATAACATATTACATTTTTAATTATATTTTAAATAGATTTGATCAGGCTTGATCATATATTAGGAATTTGGTCGCTAAATATATAAATAGTAAATGCCTTCTGTGAAGGTGATCACTTTATATTTAATACAGAAATATTAAGTTTTATATTTCCATTTCTTTGACAAGACATTTTATTTCCATATAATCAATATGTTGCATATTGTTTATTCGTCCTTGTTTCTCATTTTATTTGAGAAGTTTCATCTTCCTGTACCTTAGTCAAGGTTAATCTTGTACCTGTTATATGGTACTTTTAGTTCTCTGTTATACATTTTGCCCTTGACATTATCTGTTGAGACAGTCTATGTTTAATTCCCATTTATTTCTTTTGAGAAATATCTTTATATTTAACAGATTTTATCTGTTGGAAAAATTTTGTGTGTCTTTTGTAAAGACAAACTGTTTAAACTCTGCTCTGTTATGAGCCCCATGTTTCTTGAATTCTTCAATTGACTGTTGTGATATATTATCACAGATTTTATTGCTTTAAATATAAGCAACAAAGTGCCTCAGAAAGAGAAAATAAAAATGTGTCTAAAGTACTTACTTATGTGTGAAAAATTTTGTCATGTCAAGTACATAATATTGGTTTTTAAATGGGTCAAAATGTAAAACAAGATAATCACAGTACTTACAATGACTTTTTATTTATTTATTTATAAAATTATAAATTTTAATCAGATTTAAATTTTCTTATAGATGGAACCATATACGATAAGAGAAATGTTTACTGCAACTGACTGTGACCATAAAATAAAATGAAATTCGCACTAAAACAAATGCACTGAGGCATAAAATGTGGATGAAAAGATAAATGTACACCAAGGACAAACTTTGTAAAAGGAAAATAAGACTAAATTATGAATAAGAATTACAAAAGAAAAATCCAAAATCTAAAATTTTACAAACCAAAAAGAAAAAAAAAGTACAGGGAATTAGAGGCTGTGTGATTGTCATTACTAGAGGTCCATGATTAATAAATATAACATGCACATTTTCTAATTTAAGTTTAATTAAAATTGTGTGTGGAATCATAATAGAACAACTATTTTGCATACAGTGTTTAATTTTCCAATGAATACTATAGTACTATAGTACCATGTGTGTTGAAGAATTCTTCACGTGAAAGTTGTGATATATTATCACACATTATATTGTCTTAACTCCATCACCAAAGTGCACCAGAAAGAAAAATAAAAATGTGTCTAAAGTATTTTCTTGTGTGTGATCACTTTTGTCACAACATAAGTTTTACATTACCTTGGATGTTTGAAGACTTTTAAATGTCAGAGTGTAAAACATCTCAGGATCACAGTCTATTGAATGTGCAGGTGAACTCTATCTCACAATTCTAATGATAAATCATCATTGACATAATTATAGACTTGTTGCTTGCAACTGCAAACACATTTTTAGAGACACTCACAAAAAGAATAGGCATTTTAGATAATAATACAGATACAGCAGTTATACAAATGTAATAGATATAGAAGTTTTCTATGCTTAATTTAACTGAAGAATGCTTGAGGGTTTTTTTTTTTCTTAAAAGTGTACCACTGATGTGAGTCAATAAAGAAATAGCTTTATTTAATCATTTATATTTTCTTATATATCATATTTTAATAAGATTACTTTGTTTCTATTTATTAGTTTCATCTAAACAATATTTTTGTATTACATTTTTTAGGTTTCATGCATGATTATTAAAAAATAACATCTACTTTTTAAAATTTGTGTTTAACTAAGGTTGTGAGTGGAATAAAAACAGAGCAGCAAATTTGCTCACTGTACCCAATTTTTAACCAACTTTTATTACTTAATATAACCAGTTCATCTGCTACTTATTGTATTTATTTCTTTAACATGAACCTACTTGACTCATATTTTTATTACATTTAAAATGTAGAAATGTTTTACTAAAAAAAAGCAAAAGACTATTTTTGTGAAATTAATTCATACAACAATTGCTGAATCATAAAGGTTGTAGACTTAAAAAATAAAATAAAATAAATAAATTTACCAAAATCTCACGCATCATACCTGTTAAAAATTGTGGTATTGAGTTCATTTGAAACGAGGGACATATTTATAAATAATATAAAACTATAATTTCAAAATGTGGAAATGAATGACAAAGAAAATTGATATAAAGTACAAAGAAAAATGTACTTTATATCAAAAACTGAAACATACAATAAGGAAAAGGTAGATTAAAATAATAATAAAATGTAAATATTAACAGGACATCTCAGTCAATAAGGATCTTTCCCTCCAATAAGGATCTTTCCCTCCAGATGGTGAGTGTGGGAAACTCAGACGAGCTCTAAACTCACACTGACTTACAAAGACACGACATGAGACACATCTATTACACCTGGAGTCCTGGAAATGATACATACAATTTCATTTTTAAGCGTTTTTATAATAAATTCCAGCTCAGCTATCAAATTACTTATTCGTTATAAGCAGTAGTAATCTAAAAAGAATACAGTTGTTGATTTTTCTTTTTATTTATTGTTATTGACCTATGCCGTGTTGCCGGCACAGATCTGTGCTGCTTGGGTTTTAACATTAGACATAATAAGAGTTTATATATATAAATCTCATCTCAGATTTCATATTTCAACACTATATATAATGTGTACATGTTCCTGAGTCTTCCTGTTCATACATATATATTTATATTTTACAAATATACATATTGTATAAGGACATTTCCTCTATGTACATATATTTATAATAATAATAATTTTTATTTATATAGCGCCTTTCCGGAGCTCAAGGACACTTTGCAATTAATGTAGAAAACGGGGGGAATACAAACCGACATTGAAGTACTGAAATAGAGAAACAATTAAACTAAGGGAAAAAAAAAACTAGGAGACCGACTTTCGCATCGAGGTGTAACATTCAGAAAACAAGTAAGTTTTGAGTAGAGGTTTAAATGCTGAGATGTTATTAACAGAACAGAGAGAGTGTGGTAGAGAATTCCAAAGTTTAGGTGCAATAACACTAAATGATCTGCCCCCCATTGAAGATAGGCGGTACCGAGGAACAACAATAAGGCCGGAGTCAGAAGAACGTAATGAGCGAGACGGGATGTAGGGGACAAGAAAATTGAAGAGATAAGAGGGAGCTAAGCCATTTAAAGTTTTAAAAACAAGGAAAAGCATATTGTACCACTCTCTTTTGTTTTTCTGCAGGTGAAAGCACACTGACAGGCATTGCACCAAAGAGGCATGCATTTCCTTGCATGTTGCACATACTTGGCCAAGAAAGCTGATTCTTATCCTGATCTTAAGAAAAATTGATTTATTAATTAAAGTTCTTAAAGTGCAATGTTATGAAGAATCTGCTGAGAAGACACAACCAAAATGTAACCCTTTGTATTGGAAATGTTATATTTAATAGTTGCAGTAATACTTTAGGACAAGAGCCCTCAGGGACAATAGAAGAGACACTGTGCCATTTTTTTTCTTCTGAAGTTCAGCATGAAAGAAAAATCTGCATGTGAATAGGCACACTTCTATTGTTTAGGACTCTCTTTCAGTAGTCAGAGTGTGGGAAAGCTCAGGAGGGAAGAGTCACAATTTATTGTTATTAATATCCTAAACACCACCACTCACTGGATATTTCGGTTCACACTGGGGAGTAGGCACACTTATGGATAAGTGCTGAATTTTACCATACAGTTTTTCTTGTTATATTAGCAAGACCGATGCAGTAGCACATTGAAAAATTGCTTCAGAACCCAATAAGAATAGCTTAAGATAATAAATGTAGTGATTAGAAATAATATTACTGGAAAGCTCAACATATCTTAATTGTAATGTTGTGTGTTAAAGTGTACAAGGAGATTTGAGTTAACTATTAACAATTAGTGATTATTTCTGAGTATACAGTAAATGAGCTTTGCTTGTAGACATAGAACTAAAAAAAGATCTAAATTAAAAATACATTCTTTTATATTCAATTAAAGTAATCATAACCTCCACACGTGTGAGCAGTGATGATGAGCGTGTGCTCTGTCAATGATGTTGATCCCAACATCAGGCAACAGTTCTGTTCTTTTTACAGGGTCACCACTTTCCCAGATTCACAAAGTGTTTTATGAGTTAATCTCCATCACCCCACCCATCCACCTGCTCCCCTGAGACATGGACATTGTCCTCTGTTAGTAGACCACTGAGCATGTGGCAGTCCTACATTGTGGGTCCAAGCTCTCCTGCTGGCTCCAAACTGTGAGAAACTCCAACAAGCCCAAGACCCACACATTCATATGGAGATTTGGGAGTATAAATAGAGGAGATACAGCCAGTACAAATCACACTCACTCTACACAGAGAGAGCTACAGCACAGAGACACAGCCATGGCACCAACCATCACTTCAGCACTGACCATCTCAAACGAGCACCTTCCTCTGAACAACAAGGTAAATTAAAATCCTGCTTCCATTCAATGTTTATTATTACCTGCTTTCTAATTCATAACCTTACATTATTCAAAATGACTAAATGTTCTCTTTTTGTTATCTGCAGATGAGGGAGCCAATGGTGGAGAAGATTCACAGGGATTGTATCAACAGCAGCATTGAGCAGCTGAAGTCTCTCCTGGATCCAGAGTTCCTCAACCAGCAGACTGACTCCAAGCTGGAGAAAGCAGATATCCTGGAGATGACAGTCAGCTTCCTGAGACAAAAACAATAGTAACCTGCATTCTCCACCAGCTCAGCAGCTGTCAAGCAAGGCTTCTCCAGATGTGTTTATGATGTTGTTCACTTCCTGTCTAAAGTAGAAGTAAAGACACAGAGCCAGAGAAAACTGCTGAACCACTTCCAGAACCTGCAGCCATCTTCAGTTGAGTACAGGAGGGAAAGTGTTCTGCCTCCGCTGCGCTCTACAGAGCAGCACATCATCAGCAAAGAGAAGAGTTCAGTTAAGAGCACCATCTGGTGACCTTGGTAAAAGGGAGATCAAGAATGGAGAAGGAAATGCAAGTCCATGTGGACCATTCACATTTCTTTAAAGTTCTGTCTGAACAGGATTATAACTGTGTACATGAACTCTTATTATTGTCTTATTACAATAGAATTATACCTTTCCATTTTGAGAAAGAATCTTAATTAAGTTACTAGTATAATCCAGTTAGGAGCAACGTCAAAATCTGAAGTTTTGGCAGTGCATGTTTATGTTGACATAAACGAGAATGGTGAATTATTTCCATTCATGAAACATCCATTTGCTATTTCTATTTTAGGGAGGAAAAAAAACAAGAACATTCTTTGTATTCTTCTATATCAGAACTGTAATTCTGTCATATGTAACTTTTTTTATGTGTTATATCTGTTATATATTTTATAACAGATATATACTTTAAATTTTCAATTATATTTTAATTAGATTTGATCTGGCTTGATCATGTTTTAGGAAATTGGTCACAAATTATATAAATAGTAAATCCCTTCTGTGAAGGTGATCACTTTATGTTTAATACAGAAATATAAAATTTTATATTTCCATTTGTTTGAAAAGGCATTTAATTGTCAGTTTATCAATGTGTTCCATTTTGATTATTCGTCCTTGTTTCTCATTCTATTCTAGAGGTTTCACTTGCCTCTACCTTAGCCAAGGTTTATCTTGTATCTGTTATATGGTACTGTTAGTTCTCAGTCATACATTTTGCTCTTGGGAATCTCTGTGGAGATGGAATTTCAATTAATTTCTTTTGGGAAAGATTATGTTTATGTAAACAGATTTTATCTGTTGGAAAAAAAAAGTCTGTCTTATGTAAAGACAAGTTAAATTCTGCTCTGTTATGAGCACCATGTGTGTTGAAGAATTCTTCACGTGAAAGTTGTGATATATTATCACATATTGTATTGCCTTAAATCCAACACCAATGTGCACCAGAAAGAAAAATATAAATGTTTCTAAAGTATTTTCTTATGTGTGATCACATTTGTCATGACATAATTTCTACATTACCTTGAATGTTCTGAAGACTTTCAAATGTCAGAGTGTAAAACATCTCAGGATCACAGTCTATTGGATGTGCAGGTGAACTCTATCTCACAATTCTAATGATAAATCATCATTAACATAATTAAAAGCTTGCTGCTTGCAACCGCCAACACATTGTTATAGACACTCACAAAGAGAATAGGCATTTTAGATAATAATACAGATACAGCAGTTATACAAATTTTATAGTTATAGCTGTTTTCTATGCTTAATTTACCTGAAGAACTCATGGGGTTTTTTCCCTTACAAATGTACCATTGCTGCAATAAAAAAAAAACAGAACTTTACTTAATCATTTACATTTTCTCATATATCATACTTTAATATTTTATCATATTTTTAAGATTCCTTTGCTTCAATTTATTAGTTTCATCAAAACAATATTTTTATTACATTTTTGAGGTTTCATGCATGATTAATAAAAAATAACATCTACTATTTCAAATTTGTGTTTAACTAAAGTTGTGAATGGAATAGTAACAGAGTAGCTAATTTGCTCACTGTACTCAATTTTTAACCAACTTTTATTACTTAATATCACCAGTTCATCTGCTGCTTATTGTATTTATTTTTTTTAAACATAAACCTACTTGACTCATATTTTCATTAAGTTTAAAATGTAGAAATGTTTTATTAAAAAAGCAAAAGATTACTTTTGTGAAATCAGTTCATACAACAATTGCTGAATCATAAAGCTTGTAGACTTTTTAAATAAAAAAAATGTAGCAAAATCTCACTAAGGTTGCATCATACTTGTTAAAAATTGTGATACCGCGGTCATTTGAAACAAGGGACATATTTATAAATATAATAAAACTATAATTTCAAAATGTGGAAATTAATTTAAGACAAAGAAAAGCATACTTTATATGAAAAACTGAAATATAAAATAAGGAAAAGGTAGATTAAAATAATAATAAAATGTGAATATTAACAGGACATCTCAGTCAATGAGGATCTTTCCCTCCAGATGGTGAGTGACGTCAGACTCAGAGTGTTTAGTCATCAGTAATGGATCATTCAAGTCTCTAAAGCTTTTGTACTCCATTGATCTCAGCACAGAGGACTCAGTGTGGGAAACTCAGACGAGCTCTAAACTCACACTGACTTACAAAGACACAACATGAGACACATCTGTTACATCTGGAGTCCTGGTAGTGATAAATACAATTTATAAAAAAGAATAGAGTTGTTGATTTTTTTAATTTATTTATCGTTATTGACCTATGCCGTGTTGCCGGCACAGATCTGTGCTGTTTGGGTTTTAACAATAGACATAATAAGATTTTTATATATATATAAATCTCATCTCAGATTTCATATTTCAACACTATATATAATGTGTATATATTGCTGAACCTTTCTGTTCATATATATATATATATATTTACATTTTACAAATATACATACTGTAATAAGGACATTTCCTCTATGTACATATATTTGTACCACTCTCTTTTGTTTTTCTGCAGGTGAAAGCACACTGAGAGGCATTGCACCAAAGAGGCATGCATTTCCTTGCATGTTGCACATACTTGGCCAAGAAAGCTAATTCTTATCCTGATCTAAAAAGGACACAATTCAAATGTAACTCTTTGTATTGGAAATGTTATATTTAATGGGTGCAGTAATACTATAGGACAAGAGCCCTCAGGGACAGTAGAGGAGACACTGTGCCATTTTTTCTTTTTCTGAAGTTCAGCATGAAAGAAAAATCTGCATGTGAATAGGCACACTTCTATTGTTTAGGACTCTCTTTCAGTAATCAGAGTGTGGGAAAGGTCATTAGGGAAGAGCTACAGTTTGTCGTCATAATCATCCTAAACTCCATCACTCACTGGACATTTGTGTACCCACGTGGGTGTAGGCACACTTATGGATAAGTGCTGAATTTTACCATACAGTTTTCCTGGTCACATTAGCATGACCGCTGCAGTAGCATATTGAAAAAATTGCTTCAGAACCTAATAAGAATAATTTAACATAATAAATGCAGTGATGCAACCAAAAGTAGAAATAATATTACTGGAAAGCTCAACATATCTTTATTGGGGTAACTATTAACAATTAGATTATTTCTGAGCATACAGTAAATGAGTTTTAATTTTAGACATAGAACATAAAAAAGATCTAAATTAATAATACTTCCTTTTTTAATCAATTAAACTAAGCATCACTTCTACATTTGTGAGCAGTGATGATGAGCGTGTGCTCTGTCAGTGATGTTGATCCCAACATCAGGCAGCAGATCTGTTCTCTGTACAGGGTCACCACTTTCCCAGATTCACAAAGTGTTTCATGAGTTAATCTCCATCGCCCCACCCCTCCACCTGCTCCACTAAGAAATAGACATTGTCCTCTGTTAGAAGACCACTGAGCATGTGGCAGCCCTACATTGTGGGTCCAAGCTCTCCTATTGGCTCCAAACTGTGAGAAACTCCAACAAGCCCAAGACCCACACATTCATATGGTGATTTGGGAGTATAAATAGAGGAGATGCAGCCAGTACAAATCACACTCACTCTACACAGAGAGAGCTACAGCACAGAGACACAGCCATGGCACCAACCATCACTTCAGCACTGACCATCTCAAACGAGCACCTTCCTCTGAACAACAAGGTAAATTAAAATCCTGCTTACTTTCAACATTTGTTATTTCCTACCTTTTTATCAATAACTATTCATGGTTCAAGATAACTAAATGTTCTCTCTTTGTAATTTGCAGCTGAGGAAGCCAATGGTTGAGAAGATGCGCAGAGATCATATCAAATGCAGCATTGAGCAGCTGAAGTCTCTCCTGGTTTCAGGGTTCCTCAACCATCAGCCTGACTCCAAGCTGGAGAAAGCAGATATCCTGGAGATGACAGTCAGCTTCCTGAGACAACAGCAGCAGCAGCCTGCCCTAACCCTCCAGCTCAGCAGCTGTCAATTAAGGCTTCTTCAAATGTGTTCATGATGTGTAAACAACAGGTGAAGACACAGAGCCAGAGAAACCTGCTGAAGCACTTCCCGAACCTGCAGCCACCTTCAGATGAGAACAGGAGGGAAAGTATTCTGCCTCAGCTGAGCTCTACAGAGCAGCAGATCATCAGCAGAGAGAAGTTCAGTTAAGAGCGCCATCTGAAGGCCCTGGTAAAGGGATGATTAAGACTGAAGAAGAAGAAAAGTCTACACGTTAAAATGGACTTTATTTATACATCTTTGCAGACTTTATTTGTTCTTATTTCAACTTTTGCATCAGCAGGTTCATAATGGATTTTTCTTTAACTTAATATCTCATTATTGTCTTATGGTGATATAACTACACCTTTCTATTTTGTGAAAGATTTTTAATGAAGATGCTGGGAGGAGCAATGTCATCATCTGAAGTTTTGGCAGTGCATGTTTATGTTAACCTTAATAATGTCGAATCGATTTCAATTCATGGATCTTTCTTTTTGTTTTTCTTTTGATTTCGCTTTTAGAAAAAAATATATTGTACAAATTGTTCTATATTAGAACTATCATAGTTTTTTATATATTTGATCAGGTTTGATCACATTTTTGGGAATTGGGCACCAATAATACTGGATAATTAATATACTTACTATGAGTTCTTGTTAAATACACTATTTTATATGGTGAACTAAAATATATAATGCCTTCTATGGAGGTAATAACATTCCGATTAATGTAGAATTATTAAGTTTAATATTTTAATTTCTTTGAAATTTAATTTGTCACATTATGAATGTGTTATATTTTGATTATTTCTCATTTTACTTGAGAAGTTTTATTTAACAAAGGTTTATTGTTTGGTACTGTTAATTATGAAACACACATTGCGCTATTGACAGTATCTGTTTAGATGGTTTATGTTTCATTCCCATTCATTTCTTTTGAGAAATATTATGTTAAGGTTTAACAGATTTTATCTGTTGGAGAAGGTTTGTGTGTCTTTTGTAAAGACAAACTGTTTAAACTCTGCTCTGTTATGAGCCCCATGTTTCTTGAATTCTTCAATTGACTGTTGTGATATATTATCACAGATTTTATTGCTTTAAATATAAGCAACAAAGTGCCTCAGAAAGAGAAAATAAAAATGTGTCAAAAGTACTTACTTATGTGTGAAAAACTTTGTCATGTCAAGTACATAATATTGGTTTTTAAATGGGTCAAAATGTAAAACAAGATAATCACAGTACTTACAATGACTTTTTATTTATTTATTTATAAAATTATAAATTTTAATCAGATTTAAATTTTCTTATAGATGGAACCATATACGATAAGAGAAATGTTTACTGCAACTGACTGTGACCATAAAATAAAATGAAATTCGCACTAAAACAAATGCACTGAGGCATAAAATGTGGATGAAAAGATAAATGTACACCAAGGACAAACTTTGTAAAAGGAAAATAAGACTAAATTATGAATAAGAATTACAAAAGAAAAATCCAAAATCTAAAATTTTACAAACTAAAAAGAAAAAAAAAGTACAGGGAATTAGAGGCTGTGTGATTGTCATTACTAGAGGTCCATGATTAATAAATATAACATGCACATTTTCTAATTTAAGTTTAATTAAAATTGTGTGTGGAATCATAATAGAACAACTATTTTGCATACAGTGTTTAATTTTCCAATGAATACTATAGTACTTGGCTCATAGTTTTAATTTTCTGATGAGTAGTTTTCCATTAAAATACCATTCTGCTTTCATTAAATGTGTTGTTTTATTAAAAGAAATTTTTATTACTTTACACATACCAATTTTATAACAATTGTTAAATGACTAATGTTAGTGTTTGTTAGAATTCTAATGTTGAAATTTTTATGCAAAATTCTTGTATTTAAGAAAAAACTTGCAATTTCTTACTCAAAAAATCTGTGTGACACAAGGTTAATTTGGCACAAGAGGATTAAAACAGATTGCATTAAAAATGTTAGGAAGTTAGACAATATATAATGTGAAAAAATATAGATATAAAAGAATGAATATAAGCATTAACGGGACATGTCAGCCAATGAGGCTCTTTCCCTCCAGATGGTGAGTGACATCAGACTCATAAAGGTTGTAGATTAAAAAAAAAAAAAAAACATTTAGCAAAATCTCACTTAGGTTGCATCATACTTGTTACAAATTGTGATACTGTATTAATTTATAAATATTATAAAACTATAACTTCAAAATGTGGAAATGAATGTAATGAAAAATTAACTTTATATTAAAAACTGAAAAACTTTTTCTACTTTGAAGTTTTTAAAATAAGGAAAAGGTTTATTAAATTAATAATAAAATCTGAAGATTAACAGGACATCTCAGCCGATAAGGATCTTTCCCTCCAGATGGTGAGTGACGTCAGACTCAGAGTGTTTAGTCATCAGTAATGGATCATTCAGGTCTCTAAAGCTTTTGTACTCCATTGATCTCAGCACAGAGGACTCAGTGTGGGAAACTCAGACGAACTCTAAACTCACACTTACAAAGACATGACATGAGACACATCTGTTACACCTGGAGCCATGATGGTGACAGAAGAAAACTCACATTATGCAAGTTTGTGCATTCAAATTTTTTATTAAACATTTTATGAAAACTTTCAATAAATTTTCAATGTAAAAAAGAGTCAAATTAACTCACTTACCACAACACTGTTGAGAAAACTGGGAGAAAACATACAGTTTACAGCTATATAGAAGTGATCTTACAGCATACATTCAATAAATTTTTCATTATAAAAAAGGAAATGAATGATTTATCTTGATTTAACCAAGCTCTATGTTCTGATGACTTTTGTAGTAAATTCAGCTTAAGAAACTTATGAAGCTAATTTCATCCAGAAGACTATTAGAATGTTTATAATGTAATGGATATAATAATTTAAGGTTATCCAAGTATTTAATTGGAATAGTGTTGAAATATGATATCTGGGGTGAGATTTACAAGATCTTCAGATTATAGAAAGGGAAATTAAGATTTTTAATTAAAATAAAAAATGAAGTTTGTGTAGTAACTGGGTAGATCTCTCTAGGATGATAGAGGAGACACCTTGCTTTCTTTTCTGAAGATTAGCATGAAAGATAAATCTGCATGTGAATAGGCACACTTCTATTGTTTAGGACTCTCTCTTTCAGTAGTCGGAGTGTGGGAAAGCTCAGGAGGAAAGAGTCACAGTTTATCTTCATTAACATCCTAAACACCACCACCCACTGGATATTGCGGTACACACAGGGGAGTAGGCACACTTTACCACTATACAGTACCATTAGCATAAATACTGTATAAAAGAGCATCAGAAAGCAATAAGAACAGCTGTGTGTTGGGTAGCAGATGACATTTCTGCATTATAGAAACTATAAAACTAGAGAAAATTTTATTGTTATGCTAATTATTATTATTATTATTATTATTATTATTATTATTATTATTATTATTATTATTGTTGTTGTTGTTATTATTATTATTATTAACATTCGGGCTTACCAGGTAACATGAGGACCAGTGAGAATTTCTGAAAATACAGTATGGTTGATTTGACTTATAGAATATATATTTGAATATAGAAATGTATCTAGAATAATATCATTCAACATTACATCCTATTCAACTAAGTGTCGTCTCCACACGTGTGAACAGTGATGATGAGCGTGTGCTCTGTCAGTGACATTGATCCCAACATCAGGCAGCAGATTTGTTCTCTTTACAGGGTCACCACTTTCCCAGATTTACAAAGTGTGACAACCGACCCCTCCACCTGCTCCCCTGAGACATGGACATTGTCCTCTGTTAAAAGATCACTGAGCATGTGGCAGTCCTACATTCCTCATTGTGTGTCCAAGCTCTCCCATTGGCTCCAAACTGTGAGAAACTCCAACAAGCCCAAGACCCACACATTCATATGGAGATTTGGGAGTATAAATAGAGGAGATGCAGCCAGTACAAATCACACTCACTCTACACAGAGAGAGCTACAGCACAGAAACACAGCCATGGCACCAACCATCACTTCAGCACTGACCATCTCAAACGAGCACCTTTCTCTGAACAACAAGGTAAATTAAGATCCTGCTTCCTTTCCATGTTTATTATGAACAGCTTTACATTTAAAATATATCTTTTATAGTTTAAGAAGACTAAATGTTATGTTTTTGTTATCTGCAGATGAGGAATCCAATGGTGGAGAAGATGCGCAGAGATCGTATCAACAGCAGCATTGAGCAGTTGAAGTCTCTCCTAGCTTTAGAGTTCCTCAACCAGCAGACTGACTCCAAGCTGGAGAAAGCAGATATCCTGGAGATGACAGTCAGCTTCCTGAAACAACAACAACAGCAACCTGCATTCTTCACCAGCTCAGCAGCTGTCAATCAAGGCTTCTCCAGATGTGTTCATGATGTTGTTCACTTTCTGTCTAAAGAAGAGGTGAAGACACAAAGCCAGAGAAAACTGCTACACCATTTCCAGAACCTGCAGCCATCTTCAGATGAGAACAAGAGGGAAAGTGTTCTGCCTTGACTGAGCTCTACAGAGCAGCAGATCAACAGCAAAGAGAACAGTTCTGTTAAGAGTGTCATCAGGAGGCCCTGGTAATGGGATGATCAAGACTCAGCAGGAAACAAAAGTCCATGTTGACTATACATTTCTACTTTGAAAAGAAGTTGCTGGTAGAATCCAGTTAGGAGCAATATCATAATCTACAGTTTTAACAATGCATGTTTATGTTAAACATGAATAATATTGAGTAATTGTTTTCAATTTAGGAAACATTCTTTATAATGCTATTTCCATTATAGGAAAAACATTGTACGTATTACTCTTTATAAGAGCTAATATTTGCATATTACAAAATTCACATTATATTTGTACAAATTTTTGTATAATTTGTTACCACATAGCTTGGAAAATACACTTTCTGTGTGTTCTGGTTAAACATAATATATTTATATAATCACTTATTCTCATATTCATTGCCTTCTATCACATTCTGATTAATACAGAATTATTATGTTTTATTTTAATTTCTTTGAAATGTCTAATAATCATTTTATTGTAAATGTTTTCATTGTTTTCACCTTAAAAGAAGGAAACCTGTTTTCCCCATATCCAAGGTTCATGTTGCACCTATTGTATGGTACTGTTATTACAACGTGTTTATTTTGCACTTGACAGTATCTCATGAGATATCTCTTGATTTATTTCTTTTAAGAAATATTATCTTTATATTTAATAGATTTTATCTGTTGGAAATGTTTGTGTGTCTTTTGTAAGGACAGGCTGTTTAAACTCTGCTCTGTTATGAGCACCATGTGTGTTGAAGAATTCTTCACGTGACTGTTGTGATATATTATCACATATTATATTGCCTTAACTCCAACGCCAAAGTGTACCAGAAAGAAAAATAAAAATGTACCTAAAGTCCTTTCTTGTGTGTGCTGCATTCTCTCATTAAATCAGAATTTGGAAGTTACCGGAAGTATAGGGGAAATATGGTATGGATTTAATGGTATTTTGTAGAATTGTACAAGAGAGTGTAGGCTTCTGCACATGGACTATATAAATGATAATAATAATTTAAAATGTTTTAACAAAAAAATTGAAAATATACTGCAAGAACAGTAATTAAAATAACAACAGCAATGTGGCAGTAAAACTTCATGTGATATGGGGAAAGTTAGAACTAGATTATTTTAAGACATTGTTTGGAACATACTTTACTGGGTACTTGCATTAGTACCCGTCATTAACAGGTAAAGAGTTTGTAGAAATAGTTAAAAGGTTAAAGCTAAAAATAATCTTTAATGTAATCACTGATTATATGTTTTCAGGTTGAAGCCCATGTACATGTCTGTCTGTCTTTCTGTGCAGCAGAACTCTCTACCAAACTTATTAATACAAATAAATAAAATTTTGTAAGGGTGACTATCTTACACCTTGTTTACGGTAAGTTGTACTTCTTTCATCAGCATGGGACATTGAAATGAATCTCTCTGTTCAGTAATCAAAGAGTGATTCCGGTGCTTCCAGTCCCCTAGATCAGTACTAACCCGGTTAGCCACTAATCCAGTTAGATATTAACCCGGTTAGGTCAGCATCCAGTGTCTCCGTACTCTATGTAGCTACTAACCCAACTAACCAGTCCTGTCCAATTTCTAGTCTCAGAAAAGAGAAAGAGAAAATGGAAAAGAAAAGTGAAAAACTATTGTGCTGATTGGCTCTGTTGAGTGACTTGTACGACCACATCTTCCTCAAGGGAAAAAGTTCTATATTTATCCAAAAAAAAAAAAAAAGTTATGTGTAATCTGTCAGAGTAAACTGCTCATATCGTCCCTTCTCCTCAACATTTTGATTTCATTTATGGCGCAGGTCTAACTTTTGCCAAATACTGAAGGACTGGCAAAGTTTCATTAAATTCTGTACAGACAGTTTTGTGTGATGCTGTGACACCACATACTGTACAGTACCTACAGAATTTTTTCAGGGAGTCTGGTTTCACGTCCTTCAATGTATGAAATGTAAAGATATTGAGAAAGCAAATGTGACATTCTGACCAATGTACAGACAAAAGCTTTGTTTTATTTACAGTGGACCTTAGACATACAAAATATACAATATTTTAGATAAATAGACATTAGACCTCACTTATCTCTAATTTATGATTCCTCTTGCTTTAAAAACAAAACTGACAGTAGCTCCCTTTTCTTCTTAATACCATCAATGATAACATGTAGTGCAGCCACATAATGTGTTTTTATAATCAATAACTTTTTTATGAAGTCATGAATTGTAGTGATACAAGGAGCTCAGCTGAGCAAATTATTAAGGGAAGACAGAAAAACGCCAATGTTTCATTGTTGTTTATAAGCATATGAGCGGTCACCTTTTTTTCCCCCAGAGCTTCATATGACTGTAAATCCTTTTGTCTCTTTGCGGATCCGTCAAAGTTGGATTATCACCATCGGGACAGTATCAGAGGACAGCGTTTTTCATCATCGTGCTCACGGATTGACTCATAAAGCCAGTGAGACCGATACAGTACTCCTGCTTAGCATGGCAAAGCAAAATTCAGACAAAATTCAAAATTCAGTCAAAGAATTTGCAAGCATGGGCATTTGCATGCCGAGGGTACACTGTATATAGATTCAAGGATGTATGAATGTACTGTACCATTTACAAAATTATAAATTGCTTAAATAAAAGTTATAGTAAATTCTAAACGATACATGCAACCAGTGGAATTATAAGGATAAAATATCAAGATTTTTTTGTTTAGGTTTATGAAACACACTGTAAGTTATCATTGCAGGGGTTTAATAACTGAAGTACAACACATTTCACAAAATGCTTTTAACAAAAATCAGCCACATTTCAAGAAGAGATTGAACTTATTGCAATGAAGTATTTTTATCTTAAATAATTTGTGACATGCTGTCAACATTGAAAACACGCCATAACATTTATTCTTTTTAAAATTTTGCCTTTAAATTTGCTCTTTAAGTCTGAAACACACTCAAAGGTAAGGAGATGGAGCAGCTACTCTTCAACAAGTGGCATTAGAAGAGTTATCTTATCAGAACTTCTGAACATTCTCTCAAAATCAAACTGAGGAGTTTCCTGAAGAGGAAAGCTTACTGTAAATTCATTGAATAGAGTCTGTAGTTTTCATGAAAGAAACATATGTTGGGAGGAAGGACTCAGACACTTTTGTTCATGTTAAGCCACACAGCCATGGAAGCTGACTACAGCAGCTATGCTGGTCAATCTAACTGATTCAACCTTGGTTATGATTTGTGACTTTGTTTCAGGAAATGTGGTTGTGTTTTACCAGTTGTTGTGTTTTATACTTCAGGGCCATCGTAGTTACAAATTTCAGTGTATGAGAATTGTTTAGTCAGAATGTTAAAAAAAAAAAAAACTCCACCTTGCAGGGGATGCAGTGTTCGTGGGTTTTGAGGTCACTTGTGAGGAGCCTTACCCACTGATTTATTAGCATCTGAACAGACACACTTCTATTGTCCAGTGCTTCACTTCAATGAGAAAAGTGGGGAAATCTCAGGAGAATAGAATCACGCTTATCAATGGTGCCATAATGCTTAACCCCACTGGCCCCTAATTATTTCAGTGCCAAATTAGTAAATCAGACCCCTGGTTCAGCACCTGAAAAACAAAGTACCTTATGAATATTAGATTATGAATATTAGATGATAATAATAATAATAATAATAATAATAATAATAATAATAATAATAATATTTAATATATTACATCAGTTTTTATTGTACACAATGTACACCTAATAAAAATGGCCAACAAAAAGGATTCTATTAAAAACATTTCCCTCCAGATGGTGAGTGACATCACTTTAAAATCCACCACATGCTGCTTGGTCATCAGTAATGGTTCATTCAGATCTCTAAAGCATTTGTATTCCATTGATATCAGATCAGTGTCGGAAACTTAGATGAGCTCAAAGCTCAGACTGACTTACAAATACATACATGTCACAAGACATATCTTGTGCATCTGGACTGCTGGGCTATGATACTTTAACAGGGATATTAAATCTGCATTATGTGTATTTTATGATATAGTGAAAAACATCATTATCAAAAAACACTAAAGATCCTAATACTTAGAGGGATACCGTGGATCTTCAGATTTACAATCAATATTCACAGATAAAGAAGCAATTAGAGCTATGGTGTGACTTCATACGTGTGAGCAGTGATGCTGTGCGTGTGCTCTGTCAGTGATCTCAACATCAGGCAACAGATCTGTTCACTTTCCCAGATTCAAAACAATGTTTTTTGAGTTCACCCCACCGCCATCTGCTCCCCTGAGACATGAAGATTGTCCCTGTTAAAGAACCACTGAACATGTGGCAGCCTCATTTCTCTTTGTGTCTCCAAGCTCTCCCATTGGCTCCAAACTGTGAGAAACTCCAACAAGCACAAGACACACACACATTCATATGAAGATTTAGGAGTATAAATAGAGACGATACAGCCAGTACAAATCACACTTGCTCTACCCAAAGAGAGCTACAGCACAGAGACACAGCCATGGCACCAACCATCACTTCAGCACTGACCACCTCAAAAGAGCACCTTCCTCTGAACAACAAGGTAAATTAAGATCCTGTTTCCTTTGAACGTTTATTATTTCCTACCTTTTCCTCAATAACTATTCATGGTTCAAGATAACTAAATGTTCTCTCTTTGTTATCTGCAGATGAGGAAGCCGATGGTGGAGAAGATGCACAGAGATCCTATCAACAGCAGCATTGAGCAGCTGAAGTCTCTCCTGGCTCCAGAGTTCCTCAACCAGCAGCCTGACTCCAAGCTGGAGAAAGCAGATATCCTGGAGATGACTGTCAGCTTCCTGAGACAACAGCAGCAGCAGCCTGCATTCTCCACCAGCTCAGCTGTCAATCAAGGCTTCTCCAGATGTGTCCATGATGTTGTTCACTTCCTGTCTAAAGAAGAGGTAAAGACACAAAGCCAGAGAAAACTGGTGAACCATTTCCAGAACCTGCAACCATCTTCAGATGAGAACAGGAGGGAAAGTGTTCTGCCTCAGCTGAGCTCCACGGAGCAGCAGATCATCAGCAAAGAGATTTCTGTTAAAAGCGCCATCTGGAGGCCCTGGTAAAATAAACTTCCAGACTCAGGAAAGAAAACACTAGTGCATGTAGACTGTTAAGTTTTCTTTTAGCTTTTGTGTGAGGAGAATTAATATCTCATTGTTGGATTATGTTAATAGAACCTTAATTTCAACATTGAGAATGATTCTTAATGGAGTTGGTGGTAAAATCCAGTTAGGAGCAATGTGAAGATCTGAAGTTTAGGCAGTGCATGTTTATGTTAATATATATTATTTTGATGAACTGTTTTCAGTTTTGCAATTTCCATTTTGGGAAATACTTTACTATGTGGTTTGGTAAGTTTGCTATATTTATGAAGGGAATTACAGTATGAGCATAAAATGCGTTGTATGAGGGTGAACACTTTCTGAAAATTAGATAATTGTTAAGCTTTTATATTTATTTTAAATGACATTTTATTGGTTATCAGTATGTTACATATTGATTATTCATCCATATTTCTCATTCCATTTGAGAAGTTTTACTTGTTTTTATTTTAGTCATGGTTCATGTTGTACCATACTATGAATACTGTAATGTCCATTTTGCCCTTGACATTATCTTTTGAGATGGTTTATATTTTGTTCCCATTTTTTTCTTTTGAAAATTATTATTTTTATTTAACATATTTTAGCTGTTTAAAAAGATTTCATGAGTCTTTTGTAAAGACAAACTGTTTAAACTCTGCTCTGTTCTGAGCACCATGTGTCTTGACGAATTCATCTCATTGTCAGTTTATCTATATGTTACATGTTGATTATTCGTCCTTGTTTTCTCAATTTATTTGAGAAGTTTCACTTGCCTTCATTTTGTACCTTTTATATGGTACTGTTAATTCTTGTACATTTTGCCCTTGACAGTATCTGTTCAGACAGTCTATGCTTAAGTCCCATTTATTTCTTTTGAGAAATATTATCTTTATATGTAACAGATTTTACCTGTTGGAAAAGTTTTGTGTGTCTTTTGTAAAGACAAGCTGTTTGTACTCTGCTTTGTTATGAGCATGTGTGTTGAAGAATTCTTCAAGTGAAAGTTGTGATATATTATCACACATTGTATTGCCTTAACTCCAACACCAAATTGCACCAGAAAGAAAAATTAAAATATTTAAAGTATTTTTTTTACATGTGATTAATTTTGTCATGTCTACTTTACCTTGGATGTTTTTGTTTGGATGATACAGAGACAGAGAAGAACAACAGTTAAAATCATGTTATTTCTATTTTTTTTTTAGACTAATGATGGCAAAGACAAAGATACCATATATTAGAGATTATTGTCATAGTTGGAGATATTGTCCTCATATACAGTAAAGTACACTATATTAACTATTGACAGGTTCTTTTGTGCTACTGCTGGCATAGATTTTCTTTTTTTAAATAATAATGTACACATCATATTTAAATTAATTCTGATTTACTTTTTATTTTAATTAAAGTTAGTTTAATTTAGCTATTTATTATAAAAAAAATTTACAATATAAGTAAAATATGAGTTTCATCAAAGCAAAGCAGAGGACTGTAAACAATTTTAGCTAATTAAAAAATATATAAATATATCTGTCATTCATTGTGCACAATTTGCAGTATAAACAAATTTTACGGATGTATTTAGTTAATTAGAATTTATTATTTCTTTTGTTTTATTTATCATTATTATATATAGTATGAGTGATTTGTTAAAAGAAATTAGATTGCTTTGCACAAACCAGTTCATACAAAAAAAAAATTTAATTACTAAGGTTAGTGCTTTTATATTTTTCTCAAATATTATTTTGTATACAGTCTTGCAAAATCTAACTCATAAATAAACACTCTGATCCTATATAAATGTAGGACAAGGGTCTGATTTAAAAATAATAAAACACTCCTAATTCAAAATTTGGAAATTAAGTAAGACAAAGGATCTCATATCATGAAAGGAACTCTAAAATTAAAAGGAACATTTAGATTTAAATATTTTTTTAAAAATGTGAATATTAACAGAACATCTCAGCCAATAAGGATTTTTCCCTCCAGATGGTGAGTGTTTAGTCATCAGTAATGGATCATTTAGGTCTCTAAAGCTTTTGTGCTCCATTGATCTCAGCACAGAGGACTCAGTGTGGGAAACTCACACGAGGTCTAAACTCACACAGACTTACAAAGACACGACACGAGACACATCTGTTACATCTGGTGCCATGGAAGTGATGCCTACAGTTTCAAAGTAAATAGTTTTTTTTAATAAAAATAAATTCAATCCAGTGAAATTCAATGAAAAACTAATAGATAATCAGTTAAAATACCTCAGCTACCACATCGGGGTGTTTTTTTTTCAGCAAGGGATAAAATGTACACTTGTTCTACTATAAGTTGTTTCCTTACATAATATATAATGGTACCAAATTAATCCAGGATTTTATTTTTTTTGGAATTCAAATGATATAATATTTCTCTCTGTAAGGTATTTGACCAGGTTCATGTTGAACTATGAGATGTTGTGTAATAGCTACAAAATCCACACCATAAAAATTACAAATGAAAAACATTATATTATGTTATGTGATTGAAAGCTGGTAATGAGGAACAACCAAAATCTTACACATTTTACTGAAAATAATAAATGGATTGTGTGCGGTAATGAGGTAGAGTTTGAGGGATAATAAAGGAAGCACACTGTTGTCCTTTCTGAAGATAAGTGTGAAAGATACATTTGCATATGAATAGACACACTTCTATTGCTTAGGACTCTTTCTTTCAGTAGTCAGAGTGTGGGAAAGGTTTGCCACCATTAAAACTCCACCACTCGCTGGGTATTTGTGTACACGCTAGGGAGTAGACACATTTGTTCAATGATGAGGGGGAATGTCACATTAAATAGTAACATTAAACCTAACATAAATGCCATATAAACAAAAGAAAGCAATAATAACAGTTTTAGGTAACGTAGAAGATGATGTTTCTACTTTCTAAAATTTCACAACACCAGTTTATGGAACACATGTTTATATGGACTTTCTGGATTCTTTGCAGGACTCTGATGAGTAGCACTTCTCTGTTGACTTGTGGCAACATTCTCATCATTATGCTTTTATTGTTTTCTGACTCAAGATGCTGGAAATAAGAAATGCCCAATCTCAATCTTTTGTATCTATGATAGACATGAACAGATTACATTAACTTGATATAAAAATATGTAAATTTATTATACTATTTATACTATACTTTTCCATGCAATGCTTCGTCTTCATATAAGATCTATATTATACCTGAGTTTTATACCAGCTTTTAGTTGTATATATAATATAATATAATATAATAGTATATTAGAGTATATTTTTGTTCTAGTTTGAGCAGATTTTTGCAAATTTCTCAATTAACCTACTGTACAACACATTTACCATGTACATTATGACTGATTAGTCAATGCAATGTATAATTATTCAGAAGGTCAGTGAATCTTACATGCTTTTAAAGCCAGGCATACCATTGATCAATCAAGCAAGTTTCACCACTGATATTGATCAATCCATGATCATTAAAATTCATAATCTTATTATTTATAAACATTATGCTAAGCTATATGGGAAATGTACCTACTACATTATATCATGTTGATATTTAACATACATTTTCCATTTACACAGTTGACACAGTTGAAATTTAAATCCTGAAGATTTTTCAAGTATATTTTGTGATGTGTTATCACAAATGTTCTTTGTGAAAAAAAATATCCTGATATTATATAAACAAGTGCAAAACCACACACACACACACACACACACACACGCACAGTGAGAGTGCTCTTTTAAGAGTAAAGGGATTTCTGGCTCATTTCATCATTCCTCATTTCAAAGGGAAGCTCAACACTGGAGGTAAAAACCTGGAAACACTGTGGACTGTTTACTTTTCAGCTTCTGCATGAGCAGAATTAGAAGCAAGTTGTTAGAACCCAGTGGAATCCAATTAGGAGAGTGCTACGTCTGCAGTTTGACAACACATTTCTATATTAGAAGTGCTAAACCTTGTAATAATTTTGCATAGCCTCATTCTTATTTGGACACACATAGATTGTTATTATTATGTACAATATTGATGAAATTAATATAATCCTTTAGATTTTTACACAATTTTGAATATTTTTTCATCATGTTTTATCACGTTTACGACACTTGTCCCCAAATATAGTGCACAATTTTTCTTCAAAACAGTGAATTCAAAAAGTACTTAATTAATGAGGCATTAAAGTGACCGTCAAACAGGCAAATTCATAAACAGGTTATATTATTATACACTCACTGGCCACTTCCTAAGGTACACCTGTTCAACTGCTTATAAACACAAATTTCTATTCAACCAATCACATGGTAGCAACTTTAGACATTTAGGCATGTAGACACGGTCAAGGAAATCTGCTGACGTTCAAAGAAGGGTCATTTAAGTGACTTTGCACATGGTTTTATTGTTGGTGCCACACCGGTTGGTCTGAGTATTTCTGAAACTGCTGGTCTACTGAGATTTTCACACACAACCATCCATAGGGGTTATAGAAAATAGTCTGAAAAAGAGAAAAATCCAGTAAGGGGCAGTTCTCTGCTCAAAAATGCATTGTTGATGCCAGAGGTCAGAGGAGAATAGCCAGACAGGTTTGAGCTGATAGAAAGGCAATAATAACTGAAATAACATTTCATCACAACCAATGTGTGCAAAAGAGCATCTCTGAATGCACAATATGTTGAACCTTGCAGCAGATGTGCTCTAGTATCATGAAACCACACCAGTGCCACCCCTGTCAGTGCAGAACAGAAAAGTGAATCTACAATTCACATGGGCTTACCAAAAACTAGACAGTAACCAGACCATACTCTAACAGAACACATTGGGGATGTGGTGGAACAGGAGATTTGCATTTGCATATGGACCAAAATCGAAAATTTTCTTTGCACATTTCAGCGCTTCTCTAATGCATAATGAGGACTTTTCAGGACACTTGTGAAGAAGCTTGTCAGGATCTGCTTACCCACAGAATCATTAGCATGTGAATGCACACGCTTCTATTGTCCAGCACGCTGCACAGATGGGAAAAGTATGGGAAAGCTCAGGAGAGTATAACCACACTTCTTCACTGCAGTATGCATTTTCTGATGGCTGTCAGTCACCTGATATATTATTGACATTTTCCACAAGGTCTACTGACTGCTTTCTATGATGGTATGACATATTTAAACACATTTTTGCATATTTTTCACAAGTGATCCTAACTAGTTTGTATAGCATGTAACCCTGGAAAGAATTTATAATAGCACATTCATACCTGCCTCCAGAGGATGAATGATGTCAGACTCAGTGTATTTGGTCATCAGTAAATGTTCATTCAGGACTCTGAATCTTTTGTACTCCATTGATCTCAGTCTGTGTGGGAAACTCAGACAAGATCTAAACTCGCCCTGACTTACAAAGACATGACACAAGACACATCTGTTACATCAAAGTTGCTGGATTAAGACTTTCTAATCTAAACTTAGTAATAGCTCAAATATATATACTATTAAAAATCACATTAGATTTTATCAGGTAGATTAAAAAGACTTTGTATGTTAGATGACCATTTGAAAAAAAAATAGTGTTGCTTCTTTTTTAAGCTCTTACAAGACTAATTTTTGTATTATATTATAATTTTATCAAAGCATTTTTATATATTATTGATTCGACCTTTGTTGCTAATTAATTATTACAGACCAGAATAACTTTATTTAAACAGGGGATGGTTTTGACATTACGTTTCAGCCAATAGGGATCTTTCCTTCCTGATGTTGAAGCGTGTACATGTCACTAATGATCTATTCAGGATTCTGAAGTTGCTTATCATTATAGCAAAAAGTGTGACACACAAACCTTTTCTATCAACTGAAGAATATGTATAACAGACTTTAATCTCATAGTGCATCTAAATACATATAAGCTTTTTGAATTGTTTAATGTTACACCCCTGTTCAATTCTTGACTCTGTTTGGTCAGAAGGTGCTGATAAATTTTCTGGAATAAAGGTTCTCACAGGAGGGTCAGCTATAACACATTTGTATTTTTTAACTGTACAAATAACCCCAAAGATATGTAAAATATGATATAAAGGTATTCATTTCAGTCCAGAATGCTTATTTGGACATTTGGATGAGCGACCTGGTCCTCATTTCACAGACACCCTACATTATCAATCACACTAACCATATTTTATTAAAACAATTGACTCATGTGGTGGAAATTAAATTAAGAACTCTGGAGACTTCAAATAGTATCACAACAAGAGTAGAGATTTATTTAAACAGCGCTGGACATCTCTGTTACATACACTGCAAAAGCATCTGTAAGAGAGAAGTTCTGTTACTTGGTCATTTCTGAGCCTGGTAACTCAAAATGAGCTTCTCCTCTGCAGCTGAAGTAACTTTGGGTCTTGCCTTCCTGGGATGGTCTTCATGAGAACCAGTTTCATGATGGTGCTTGATGGGTTTTGTGAATGAACTTGACAATACTGTTCTTGCAAGAACTATTTCAGAAAGACTGACCTCCATGTCTTAAAAGAACAATTAACTGTTGTTGTTGTTGTGGTTACATACTGTAACTACCTAATTTCATATGTGTTGTTGCATAGTTTCAAAATCCCCAGTATTGTTGTAGAATGTAGTAAATCACTAAACAAAAGAAAGAAATTTGCAAGTGATCCCAAACTTTTGAGCTTCGTCCATTATATTAAGTGATATTTGGAACTGATCTGAATGCTCCACTTGATTAAATTATAATGGATAAAAATATAAAGTTTTTTTTTAAAGAATTAATTAATCATGCACCAAAAATGTGTGGACACTTTAAACACTTATATTTTGCATGGTCATAAAACTTACCCTATAAAATGTAATAATTTAAAATTTTAACAGTTTCTGAAGTTGCACTGTTACTTCTTTTGAGAATACTGTCTTAAAACATTGAGTCACGTCTCTAAATGACAACTGCGCCTGAGGATCTTTTCTGAAAGAGACATTAGCATATAAATAGGCACGCTTCGATTGTTTCTGATCACATCTTTGAATGGGCAGAGTGTGGGAAAGATCAGGAAGGAAGAGTCACAGTCTAATTAAATGAAAACCCACCAGCCAAAGTGATTTCGGATGCACACAGGGGAGTAGACACGCTTATGGATATGAGGGTGAACTTTAACAGACAGTTTTGTTGATATAATTAGAGTAATTATATTGTTGGTATCTAAATCAGTAGGTCACAAAGAGTCACACCTGGGAATAGGCGTCTAATAGCATCTACACATCTAGTTTTAATAGTGATGTAGGGGGACTACCACTTCAGAAATTGTGATTAATATGATGGTTGATTATTTATTCAAAAGTCTTCCAAAGATGATATGTCAGGAAGTAATGAGGAAAATTCTTAATACAGGTGCTGATTGTGTTCCTTCTATAAAATATAATGATATTATTTAGTGACTACTATATTGTATCATCTTGACCCAGTATAAGACCTGTTCTCTTTACAGGGTCACCACTTTCCAAGATTCACACAGTATTCTGTGAATTCATATCTATCACCTCACCACTCCACCTGCTCCCCTGAGACATGGACACTGTCCTCTGTTAGAAGACCACTGAGCATGTGGCAGTCCTACATTCCTTATTGTGTGTCCAAGCTCTCCCATTGGCTCCAAACTGTGAGAAACTCCAACAAGCCCAAGACCCACACATTCATATGGAGATTTGGGAGTATAAATAGAGAAGATACAGCCAGTACAAATCACACTCACTCTACACAGAGAGAGCTACAGCACAGAGACACAGCCATGGCACCAACCATCACTTCAGCACTGACCATCTCAAACGAGCACCTTCCTCTGAACAACAAGGTAAATTAAGATCCTGCTTCCATTCAATGTTTATTATTACCTGCTTTAAATTGAATTTTTTTTTTTTTATAGTTGAAGTTGACTAAATGTTCTCTTTTTGTTATTTGCAGATGAGGAAGCCGATGGTGGAGAAGATGCGCAGGGATCGTATCAACAGCAGTATTGAGCAGCTGAAGTCTCTCCTGGCTCCAGAGTTCCTCAACCAGCAGACTGACTCCAAGCTGGAGAAAGCAGATATCCTGGAGATGACAGTCAGCTTCCTGAGACAACAACAACAGCAACCTGCATTCACCACCAGCTCAGCTGTCAATCAAGGCTTCTCCAAATGTGTCCATGAGGTTGTTCACTTCCTGTCTAAAGAAGAGGTGAAGAAAAAGAGCCAAAGAAAACTGCTGAACCATTTCAAGAATGTGCAGCGATCTTCAGATGAGAACAGGAGGGAAAGTGTTCTGCCTCAGCTGAGCTCTACAGAGCAGCAGATCATCAGCAAAGAGAAGTGTTCTGTTAAGAGTGTCATCTGGAGGCCCTGGTAAAGATGAGATCAGGATTATAACTGAGTACTTGAAATGAGTACTTGAACTTGTATTCTTGTCTTATGGCAATACCTTTCCATTTCACGAAAGATTTCTAATTAAGTTGCTGGTATTCAGTTGGGAGCAACGTCAAGATCTGAAGTTTGGCAGTGCATGTTTATGTTAATATAAATGGTAATGATGAATTGTTTCCATATATATATATATATATATATATATATATATATATATATATATATATATATATATATATTTTTTTTTTTTTTTTTAAAGCAAAATTGTTTGTATTGTTCTGTATCAGAACTGTCATCTGTTTTATCTTTTTTATGTGTTACATCTGTTATGTATTTTATAACAGATATATCGTTTAAATTTTCAATAATATTGTGGATTGATTTGATCAGGCTTGATCATATGTTAAGAAATTGGTCACCAATTATACTGGAAAACACATGTTTGTTCTGGTTAAATCCACTTTGTTTATGAAGTGAAGTAGAAAATATATCAGTAGTAAATGCCTTCTGTGAAGGTGATCAGTTTGTGATTGATACAGAAATAGAAAGTTTTATACTTCAATTTCTTTGAAAAGACATTTTATTGTCAGTTTATCAATATGTTACATGTTGATTTTTCATCCTTATAACTCATTTTATTTGAGAGGTTTCACTTGCCTGTACCTTAGTCAAGGTTAATCTTGTACCTGTTATATGGTACTGTTAGTTCTCTGTTATACATTTTGCTCTTGGGATTATCTGTGGAGATGGTTTATGTTTAATTTCAACTCATTTCTTTTGAGAAATATTTTGTTCATATAAACAGACTTTACCTGTTGGAAAAATGTTGTGTCTTTTGTAAAGACAAGTTGTTTAAACTCTGCTCTGTTATGAGCACCATGTGTGTTGAAGCATTCTTCAAGTGAAAGTTGTGATATATTATCACATATTATATTGTCTTAACTCCATCACCAATGTGCACCAGAAAGAGAAAATAAAAATGTGTCTGAAGTATTTTCTCACTGTATGTGTGATCACATTTGTCATGACATAGTGATTTGCTTCCATATAAAACATCTCAGGATCGAGGAGCAGGTGAACTCTATCACACAATTTGTAATGATAAATCATCATTAACA
>JAAGKR010005003.1:6580-55172 GCA_011419295.1 Clarias macrocephalus
GGGAGGTCTGGTTATCTTGGCAGATCAGGGTTGGGCAAGGCAACATTTACCCCCCCCAAATTTTCCCAACCACCATGTTGGTTAATGCTGCATAAAACAAACTCAAAAATTTCTCAGTAATGTGGTGCAACAGATTTTTTTAGATCCTTCAAAAGTACTTCATCATGTTATAGCTTGACGCGTAATGCGTCATCATGTAGCGCTGAGTGAACAAAACCTCCAGACCCGAGTTGATCCAAGGCGATTTAGCTTGTTTTTTGAGTTTTCAAGAATCTCGGCCCAAAACATGCCAAAGTCTTTTTTTATTTTTTATACTTTATACAGTGTACAAAAAAACTAACAAACAAACAAACAAGCAAATAACAGATTTAATTGTGTAAATAGTTTTAAACCCAATATTGAGTGTTGCTTTTCTAGGTGTGTAGCCAAAGGTTTCGGCCAAACTATGTCAGATCCGAGCTGGGCAAAGGGAATCATATTGTTCCTGATGGATGTGAGACTTTCTGTGTCACTGTGCAAAAAAAAAAAAAAAAAAAACGTTTTCTTCGATGTAGATCAATGTGATGCAGATCTGGAATCAAATCATAGTTTTTTATTATTTCGTCCCAAAAGACCGTCACATCCACTTATTACTACTATGATATATTTAGTTGTGGAAATAGTTTTGAATCTACCGTTTGCTAGTTTTTTCGAGAACTTGCTCTTCGGTGAGGTTTGGCCACTGGATTGATCCACATGGTAGTTCGGTCACAGCTGGAGTAGGTGTGCTTAGTCCAAAGTTTGCAATAATTTCAAGCCCTGCTAAATGCATATGTTTCATTTTATTACATATTATCATCATATTAATGTGATTCTTGGGCCATGTTAATGTCACATTTCAGAGTTTGTTTTATTGGAAGTTAAAACGTTGCCTTGCCCAACCCTGATCTGCCATGTGGTTCCATTCGGAGGCCCAAAAGTAAAGCCCCACCCCTCCTGCCACAATAAGTTATTAAAGCTACAGAACTAGAAACACAACACTTTCAATTCGAGGTTGAACGAAGTAACCAACTTCGCATGATGACTTCTGATGTCATTTGGGCCGGAAAACCCGGCACATCCTATCCTATTCTGCGCAATTTGAATATTTCACTGGAGAATATGCATAAATAGCGTCGTATTATACTGCTGTAGTAGAGCTGTTGTGATGGCACGCATGGACCATCCTCATGCCACATGCACAAAAGATGGGATCATGTACAATCAGTTCTTTTGAAATGCAACTGCAGCCTGGCTCATGCACGGCATTTAGTTTAATATATTTCTTCGAAATGTGTAAACTCATTTTGAGCTGTGGAGCAAACGACTTGGTGCATGACTTTAGACTCTGCGTTTTTTTTTTTTTCTTTCCTAACCAGCCACATGACAGACAGACAGAGCTAAATGCATGTGCGTTCCTGTAACGTCCTATTTCTGGATTCTTGATATTGCACAATAATCATGTTAGGCTATATTTTTCCGATCGTGGGGTTGCACTCTGTATGGGAAGATGCAAGTTATAGATCCAAACCCAGCATGCATGTGCGGGGAATGTTGTGTCATGATGTGTGAATAAAAGCTCAACCTGAAATTATATTTCTAATTATTTTAATGCACATATTGGCCTAAAACTCCAGGTGAGGGATTTCAAACTAAATTGAATTCCTGTACAGATTTCGTCATATACTGTATTTGGCCTGACATACGTCGCAGGTGTCGCCACATGGTGACCTTCACACCACAGCCAAATTGGACCATGAGTATAATGATACTGTATATAATAATCCGGTGTGCTTAAAGTTCTCTCAACAATTTATGCCCAAACGGACCGAACCAGATGCCCCTAACAAGTGGCGAATAGGTATTATTTGGGTTTATTGTGGGGGAAAAAAAGGAATGCATATTCGAGTATTATCCAATTTCTGGTTTATAGACGCTGGTTTTGTGAACCTTTTTTAATTAAACAAACAAACCAAAAAAAAAAAAAAAAAAGAGTCAAAAGCCAAAGTTTTCATTTTATTAAGCTTTAGTTATACAGCCTCATTTTGAAAATGAGCTCTAAGTGCTTTTTGTCTCTTTTTAAGCCATGCAAGGTTGTGTTTTTCCATTTCTCCATAGGTAAAATAAATGTGTAATTATTTTTATCAGTAGTAATCTATTTCATTGGCATACATCTTTCCTTTAGATAGAGATTTTGCATTAAAAAACATCGAATTTGGACAATTTTAGCTTGAGATTGAGTGGATATGTGGTCTGAGATTGGGGCGTATCCCCAAATTTGGCAAATGAGATCAGGGAATGGATGGTGGTTGAGTGAGCTCAAATTTCATACACGCACCCATGACACTTGTGCTTCTCTCTTTTGCAAAAAAAAAAAAAAAAAAAAAAAAAAATTGTTTTTTGGCCATTTTCTCTTACTGTATGCGTTTTTTCATGATAACAGTTTAAAAAATGCTGAGTACTGATTCCATGGTCTACATGCGTGTGATACTTTAGCAACGTCAGCGAGTATCCGTTGAAAAGAGCGTGGCACACGTCTTCCTCTTTTCAAAAGGAAAACACACCCTGCTCCCTTTTCAGGCCCTGGTATTGATTAGTTAATAGTATTATTTGTGGAGTGTGCCTTGCCTTTTTTTTTGTGCCTGTGTGTGTTGGGTTTGGTCAACAGAAGGCCGGAGCGGTGGTCATCTTTCAGTGTTACTTCCTTTCACGCTGAAGGTCGAGGGAAGTCATGGGGGGGTCGAAGGTTAATAGGTTTTAACCCCCGCGAGGACTGAGGTCACGTAGGAGAGAGGAGCCCTCGATCGATCGGGTTGAAACGGCCGTGTTCCTCGTCGTATTGCTCACGATTCCTCTCTTTTTGTCATCCAAAACGGGTCAAGAAAATAAATTGCATTGCGGACAAAGGAGTATCTGATGCTGATTTGATCTACCTCTGAACAGACATATTTTATTGTAAATGAAAATAATGAAATGTTACATTATTTTCAAACATTTTGCCTAATCATCAAAGTAAAACAAATTATTATCACACCAAAATTGGAATGATAAATATGTTGACGGCGCCGTTATTTTTAGGAAGATGTCTTTATCTTTATCCTTGCTCAGTTCCTTAGTCACAGCTCAGATATTCCCGTATTGTCTGACTGCACCACCAATTCGCACCAGTACACATCTTGACTCACCATTGTGCTTGGAAAAGAATGTAACTTGACCAGTTGTGATGTCAAAAAGATGACCAAACTGCAAAGTACATGCACCTACTGTCTGCCCACCTTCGACATGCATTACAGCATTCATGTGTCGGGGGAAATGCTGGGCCTGAAAGACGATGGTGAGCTTGAGATCTAGTGTTTTTGTCATAAATGTCGGTTATCAGAACTCCCAAAACTTTCTAGCATTGCAGCGTTATGTAGTTTTTTTTACTGTAGTTAGAGACTTTAACTCTGTAGTTAGAAATCCCACAACTCATTTTGGATTACTTGAACCTGAATTCTGCATTAATTAAAAAATATCAGCCTATCAACAAGTCCATTTCCAATTCTTGCGATATACCAGTATTAACTTGCATTTGTCTTAGGATTTGGGATTTGTTCTCAATCTTAGTCTTGGGCGTTGGTCTTGCTAAATATGGTTTTAGGTTTGAAATAATCCTTCAAGAAAACAGAAGAATCACTGGCACAGTGCATGAATAAGCCCAATAAAGTCTTAGATTAAAAAAAAAAAAAAAAGATAATGTTAATGTCTTGATGTTGCTTTGGACTTAAATCTGACTTGATTTCATCCCCATTAAGATCTCAGCTGGTTCCTGCTCTTGGACTTGACAATGTTGCACTTTACTACAGCCCAACATATAACACACCTGACTTGAATGTTAATTAGCATAGCAGCCTGCAGAATTGAATATCCATTAACTGATTTTACTGACATTAGTATCAAAGCTTGACCACAGTTCAAACGGTCCAAATGAGTGGCTTGAGGTACATCAGCTTTCTGAATAAATAGGAATGTTAGAATGGAATTAACTGGCTGAGGCATGTTGGGAGTTGGACTTAACAGGCAAGTCATTGAGATAAATCTTGTACAGTATGTGTTCATTGAGAGGCAAATCCAGTGTGGTGTCCATAAGATCCAGGTGTAGGAACTGCTGCCTCTCCACATTCTTGATCTTTCCATATTTCCAACTTTCACAAACTGTTCGGTCTTTAGGAGGAAGTCCCTGGGAATGGATGTGAGATCCCATCCTGAAGTTCCTTCATTGTTCCAAGTATTTTGATTTTTTTTCTCAATAAATGGTGTATCTAGTTTTGCTTTTCTGTGGTATTAAAAAGGTGGTGTACCAGAATGGTTATGATGGGAATTTCAGCAGGTGTGTGTCTTGGCTGTTGAAAGTTGAAAAGGGCAGCAGTTTGGGAAGGTCACCTTCTGGACATGTCTCAGTGATAAGACTGTCTATCTTTACTAAGTCAGCCATTTCACTGTTAATTAGTGACCGAAATGGCTGAGTGTGCTACTCTTTTCCACATGAACTATTACCAAAAAGATGGGCCATGACTGCATGATTTCATATAAAAAGTAGCCAATAAAACCCAGTAAAATGGCATAGATGTACCGTAATAACATGTTTTCCAAAATCTGTGATATATATTTACCGTGTTCTTGGACACAGAATGAGTCTTGGGTTGATTGTGGTGCTGTTTCTGTAAATGCTGAACAGAGCTTTAATCCATTTCCTCATTAGTCAGCTTTATTTCAAAAGCCCAATCAGCAATCACTGCGGCCAGTGCGCTGGTTTTTGGCTTTCAAACAACAATACATTCTCTAACTCATAGACCTATACTGTGCTTGCTCTGCTCTGGTGGTGAATGTAGAGGTACAACTGAGGTTCCAATGGACAGTGTACAGTATAGTACAGCATAGTCGTATAATATAATATAATATAATATAATATAATATAATATAATATAATATAATATAATATAATATAATATAATATGGAACATCTAAATACAAACTTTACTTTAAGACACTAAATCTCTAATACATGTGAGTGAGGAACCCAGAAAACATCTCCCTCACTCGTTTGTGTTTCTTTTTTTCTCCACCGGTTTCAGCAAGGAAAGCGAAGGAGGACAAACAGAGGGGAATCAATAGAGCCGGCCCATTGAAGGAGACAGACGGGGTGGTGTACCTTCACAACCTTACAGAGCAGGAAAATGGCAAGAAATCACACCATGACACACGTGGATTTGTTCACGTGACGCCACTCAGGACATGCAGACTGGAGGTAAAAGCGAGGTAAGCTACTTCCAGAATGATTCCTATACAGCAAGCTCAGGAATTGAAATGTTGATCTGGTATAAGATGATGGTATCTTAAGGTAGCCCTTGTTCCGAGCTTTGATTTCCGCATAGTTTTTCAAGCGGAACATATGAATGTTACGAATAGGCATCATTGACAACTCTTCTGACTTAATTTGCGCAGCGTCATCAATCCTTGTGACACCTTCTGCCTATTGGTTCAACGTCAGTCAGACGACTGCACTGTTAAAGGTTTTCATTGCTACTGTAGTTTAATGTCCAAAATTGTTTTTTTTGGTTGATGTAAGTTTAGGATATACCTCAATTATATAATCATATTAGTTTTTCTTTATTCCACAAATGTAGAATTGTTGGTGTACCTCAGAGTGTGCTCTGAGGACCATTTGCATTACCAGGTCAATTCTATCTCCATACATATCAACCATGACTCAGTATTTTTCTTTTCATAGCAGAACTCACTAACACTAAAGTGCAGTTCACTGGTGACTGTCACACGATGTGTCCAATCAACAATGAACATTTTCCACTTTCAGGTTTATAATCTTTTCCAGGTTTAGATTTTTTTTTTTGCATTTTCTGCAAACATTATGATAAAAAAAAAAAAACCTTGATGGATTTGGTTATGTTAAGTAAGCGATGTGTCATCCTTTCTCACTCTGACCCTTAGTTTGATTATAAAGAAGCTCAAGATTTCCAGAAACTTCCACCATGCTCATTAGCAAGGCCGTCTAAGGTGCTCCTGTCAGGTTCCAGTCGTACTGTTTTATTGTTTCCCAGACAATATGGCATCCATCGGCAAACGAAGCTGTTCCAGATTTGCATTGTCCAGCTTGCCGCCGCCCTCTTCCCCCGGTGAGAAAGCATCCAGAACCTTTGGGCGACCACAAAGAAAAGTGTCAAGTCTGTTTAAGTCTAAGGGGACTGTTTGTTAGGAAACCCAGTGCCTGCAAAAATCTGGCCTGTAAAGGAAAAAAGGCTGTTGGGAAAAGTTTTAATCGCCCCATACACCGCCCCCCACACCCCCTACTCCCCTGCCCCACAGCTTCCATACCACTCCCCCCCGTCCCTTATACTCCTCCCACTGCACCTTAACCTAGCCTAGCTCAACAACTCATGCTGATTTAGTCCTAACAATACCTCCTTCCCTCCATCCTTCGCTACCTCCTACCCAGGGGCCATCGCATCCCAAAAAACTCACACACAAAGGCCACAAAAGCCTACAATCATTTCTTTAGGACCAGAGCCAACTGACACCCTGAGTCTGGTTTTCAGGCACGGGCAGAGGAAAAGAAGAGGCGGAGAACTTCTTGTATGGTTTATTAGCGTTGAAACAGAGTCACAAGACGAACACAAAACACAAACAGACTAAATACTGTAACATTATGAAAAAGACAGGAAGAAGGGGCGGGGTTTGAGGCCTCAGCAAAGCCATGAGCAAAATGAGTTAAAAATATACTTGAGACTTGAGGCATCATTATAGTACCTGTATTTTAACAGTGAATAATCTGACTATACTGCTTCAAATTACATTATTTCTATGCTATAAAAATAAATAAATAAATAAATAATAATAATAATAATAATAATAATAATAAAATGTTCATGATTCTAGTTAAAAAAATACATTTTGTTTATCATTACAACAGACTGGCTAGTTAGAAATGCTTCATTCATTAAAGTTTAATGTAGGCCTAGAAGCAGGCTTAAGAGAAATTAACTAGAATATTGATTATTAATTATTATTAGTAGTATTATTATTAAATAAAACATAAGGCATTTGCAGCTGTTTTTACTGTACCTGATTCACTTCATTGAGACACACTACACCTAAAAATATAAAAAACTGCCAAAGTATTTTGCCAGCATGTACATTTTAACAAAATAATAAATTAACTTACTCTCCGGAAATCTGGATTTTCTAGGGGGGAAAAAAAGGTTAAAACTGTAACAAACATAATAGCTCAAGGCAAATAGTATTCAGGTAAGATAATAAAAAGTAAAATAATATAAAACAAATACAGCTGATGTATAGTGTAAATGTTGATGTATGATGTAAAGTTGATAATGAATGAAACATGATCCATAAATCCATCATGATTTTTTTTTCTTGTAGTGAAAAGTGGACAGTGATCGTCACAGATGCTGCATGCGTCTAAACGGCAGAAGGTTCTGAAGTGTGTGATATAAATAATGAATGTCAGGCGTGCACGTGGTGTAACGTTTCACCGAAGCTTTCAATTAAATTGAATTAAATGGTTGGAGAACGCTTTTTCGGCTCATCTGTCAGCTTATAGGTCTTTTCGCTCAGCTTGTCTCTCTTTCTCATGTCTAAAAGTATGTTTTTTTTTTTGTAGATGTTGATAAAAACATACAAACCCAGGTCAAATTAAATAAATGTTAAAAAAAAAAAAAACCTAAAGAGAAACTGAGGTATTTTTTTTACACTCATTAATTTTTTACTTGCTAGTTTTGCTAATTAGCTTTGTCTCACTGGCAAGTTTCACCTGTTTGTTCACTTTAACTTGTTCTAAATGCTAACTACTAAGAGTTCCTTTAACCTGCTAGTTTCTATCCGCTATTCAGCTTCCACAGGCAATTTTACTTTTACTTACTAGTCATCTTTTTTTTTTTAACTCACTATTCGGCTTTTACTTGCTAGCTAGCTTTTTCTCTGCCAATTTTTCACCTGCTAGTTTATTTTCACTCACTTATCTCATGATCTTGCTTTAATTCTGCTAGTTCTGACCTGCTAACTGGCATCTACTTGCTAGTGGTTCACTCACTAGTTAGCTTTTATTTGCTAGTCATCATTCACCTCCTAGCTGCCTTCAGCTCACTTCTAAGCTTGTCCTCTGCTAGTTGTTCACTGAGCTTTTAGTCACCAGTCAGCTTTTCGTCATGATTAAGCTTTCATTAGCTTTTATCCTGCTAGTTCTGACCTCCCCACTCACTGTAGCTTTTACTTGCTACTTAGTAAGTAAAAGTAAAATAGTCTGTGAAAGCTGAATAGTGGGTGAAAACTAGCAGGGTAAAAGCTAGCTATTAAAAGAACTTCTTCTAGTTAGCATAAAATAAGTATCAAATAAGTAAAAGTAAAATAGTGAGTGACTGTTTTCCAATGAAGAGTAGCTAGCAAGACTAGCAACTATTTTTATTTATTTATTTTTATCTGCTAGCTGTCTTGCTCTTGCTCCTAAGCTTTCACTTAGTGGCTAGATTTTTACTCAGCTAGGTTTTCACTTGCCAGTCATCTTTCGTACAGTAGCTTTTATCCCGTTAGGTTTGATCTGAGTCAGTTTTCATTCACTAACGATTGTGTACTGTAGTAATCTTTGCTTTATTCTTATGCGGTTAGATTTCACTCCTGTTAGCAGTAACTGGTCAGCTTTGACTCACTAATCCAGGGTAATTCACTAGTTAGGTTTCTTAACTTTCACTTGCTAGGTAATATTTGGTGTTTCTTTTGTTTTGTGTTGGAGCTACAAGCGTAACGTAGCTAAAAAATAAGCATTTGAATTTGAATGTTTCATACTAAAATGTGCTAAACAAATAACGTACCCTTGTCTGAGTTTGGTGGCCATCGTAGTACATCTGTGTGACATCACTGAGGAACTGTGTGTGGTTTGAAGAAGTAACATGCATTTCAATTGTATTTTGTGACTTGTTAGCTACAGTCGTGTCATACAGTATCTCTGGTGTAAAACTAAAGACAGAAGCTACATTTAGGCGAGAGGGAAAGGGAGAGAGAGAGATTATTTATTTAAAAGCTTTAAGAATTTAAGTGAGGCAGTTAAAACCTAATGTTTCTGAAGTTCCTGATTGCACCTTTAACAAAACACTAAATGCTTTTGATTCATCTTGATTCATTTTATTAGCTACTAGAGTGGCTCTCCGATCTCTCTCTCTCCCTCCCACACACACACACACACACACACACACACACACACCATGTGTATGGAGGGATGATCACAGTGGATGCTTGGACAATACAGTCCTGCGTGCTTCTGCTCCCACCATGGCAACTGGAGGGTGGAGGATAGGAGTGTGTGTGTGTGTGTGTGTGTGTGTTTCAGGGGCCACACTGCAGATGCCTTGGTGTGACGCCTTCTAGGTCAGCAGCTGCAGGAATCTTAACCTACTCACACAGACATCACTAAGGTGGAGAAAACTAAACGCCTTATTTAGGGCACACGTCCCTTATTATCACATACACACACATACACACAGAGGTCGGAACACATAGGAACAAGTCAGTGTGTCAACTAGAGAACTGAACATTGGGTCAAAGACAGAAACACAGAAACACACACACACACACACACACACACACACACACACACACACACACACAAATGGGAGCGCCGGCATAATCTCTGCAGGCAACTGTGACGTGCTCATGATGCTCACGTTCACCTGCAGGGGTTGCGCTGTCGACCTCACCCTCACACCCCCCCTGTCTCACACACACACATACGTACACACACACATACACACACACACACATTCATTTGTGTAAATATGAAATCACACCGTGACAGGCTGAGCGCTGGCATAATCTCAGCTGGCAACTGTGAGTGTGAGACAGCCTCGCAGGGGCTGCTGGGATTGCGCCAAGCCCAGCGTCCCCGCCCCTTTCATGCCCCGCCTACAAACATTCTGGATTATATGATATTTAGTAACATTTGGCGGCTACTGACATAAAAACAAGCAACTTGAGTGACTTGAATGTAGCGTAACACTGCTGACATTTGCAGATAAATGAATAGAATAAATTAATTAATAATCTACTGTATACTAATTTTTTTTCCGTGCTGGACTGTCCACTCGATGTGTTGTACTGTATGCTGTGGTGTTTTTCTGCTCACCACGGCTGTAAAGCGTACTTATTTTTCAGTTCACTCTAGATTCCTGTCGGCTTGCACGAGTTTTTCAACAAGGTGTTAAAAAAAAAAGGTATACAGCTGTTTCTAATAAAGTGGACAACATGTGTGCACACTCCCTCACTGCCACCAACCAGGTAGGGAGGGTCAAGGCTATCGCGTGCTTCCTCCGAGACATGAGACGCCAATCAACCATCTTTGAGGATAGCGCTTGTGCGAGGCTAGCGGCAGCATGATTGATGTGAGCGTGCTAGTATGACCCCACCCCCCTCCCCCCTGAGCGGCCTCTGCCAATCAGATCTCTCTAGGCTCCAAGGCCACAGCATCAGCCAGGATCTGAACTTGAGAGCTTGTTACCACTGTGCCAGTCAGAGGCCCCTAAATTGGAGCTTTACCATCATCCGTGTCACGTTTAACATGAAACTCCAGGCCACGCCTCCTACACCGGTCTGACGGCTTTCAGTTGTTTTTTTGCTCTGTGACGTAGCTTGTTTATTTAAACTGCTTGTATAAATAATGGTGCAAATAAGAATGATACCAAATGTGTTTTTGCTAAACACACGTCTAAGTGCCTTTTAGATATATACATTTTTTTGGTCATTAATCCAGGGCGACTCTCTCACACCCGGTGTGCGGCGATGCTTTCTGATGTTGATGATACTGCATCAGGAACTGATTGGATGATATCGAGGAGCCAACGGTTCCTGATGCATCCCCTTCAGCATCGAAAGATACACGCTGACTTCAACTCATGCTACGGCAGACTCCACGAGAGCCGAGTCTGTAAGCTTTTTTTAATTGTCTTTAAGATCAAGGCAGATCTTCGGTCATACAAGCCCCTGGAATGGATTAGAATCAACCAATCATAGTGGAGATTACGACAATGTGGATTTAGATTTAAAGATTTATTTTAGGTTGTATATAATCATGCCATGTAATGCGTAATAAATAAAAATTGCAGATAAAATACAAAAAAGGTGTTGTGTTTAATGGCATGCACAAACACACACAAACATTTTTTCTTCTCACAGGTCAGAAGAAGTGGAGGAAATAAATGTTTTCAGTGCAGCGATGCCCCCTAGTGGAGCGTGATCCACAGTGCACAAAAACAAAAATCAAATTGAAAAAATAAAAATATTTTTAAGTAAAATACAATAAATATGCATGAAATATCTAAACAAAAAACACCCCATCATTTTTATGTCATCAAATTAATTACTAAAAATATGTTTAAATAAATAGAATAAATATTAATTATATACTAAATACGGGTTCTGTATTTAGGTACGTAATATCCACACTTTATTGTACTTTTATTTTATAAATACAAAAAAATTCATGTACGTTTAACATTTAACGGTGCTGATTTTACTATAAGTATACATAAAAAATGACAAAATAACGTTTATAATTATTTATTGATATAATGTAGTTATATGAAATCTGTCTAAATAAATATAAGAAATATTCATTATATTCCCAGTACAAGTTATGTATTTAGATACTGTAATACAATACAATACTTTATTGTTATTTTGTTATTCACACTTTATTATTAACGCTGTTAAATTTAAATCAGTATGCATAAAATACTGAATTATTATTATTATTAATAATAAATATTTTGTTTTTCATTAATATAAGTATACATTTTATATTTGTGTAAGCAAAAATAAATCATAACTCAAAACACTGCGTCTCATGCCTGTGATTTATGACTGCATCCCAAATTGCTCCCCCTACTGGATGCCTAGTGCACTACGCAAGGAGTTATGATGATAAGCACTAGGTAGTGCACGTGTGTAGGGAGCAGCGAGGCATTTGGGCAGCGTGGTTAATTGAACAACTTGCAGCGTTTAATCGGAGTAACGTTAAATGTAGCGGCTAGTTCGCTTTATTCTTTAATTTCAGCGTAGTGTATATTATTAGGGTGTCAATGTTTAAATGGTGATGCGTGTTTATTATTACTTTTTTTTTTTAATTTACGAAACATGTAGTTATTACAAATCTAGGAGTTAATTAAGGTTCACCGCAAACACCAATTAGCCAGAAACAACACTAGCGAAGCGGATTTATTCGGTTTAATGATCTACTCATCACTAACGAGTGGTGAACTGTAGCCGTTTCAGACCTTACATCCTGAACCAGTAGCGTGTTTGTGTTAATACATTGGATAGTTTAATACACCGCGGACAACAATCAGCGCAGTGCGCATGCGCGCCGAGTGAGGCTCGCTCTTAACAGCGCGATGAGTTCGCGCGGAGACCAGGTCCCGTGTCCGTCACCTTTAGGGAACAGACGCTTAAATCTCATCCCCATCGGGAGACAGCTTCAGAGGACTCCTCCGACCAAAACCCCCAACACACACACCGCGCATGCGCCAGAAGAGCCGGCGACCAGGGATGAAGAAAACTCTCAGGTTGGTTTTTACAGATATCAAACAAACCTCGTCTAATCCGAGTCTAATCCCTGTAGTGTCTGAAACTACAGCAGGTTTGCTCATCAGGTAAGGTGGCGATAAAAAGTACCCGGATGTGAAATTCATAATCTCCAGCCAGGTGTGTGGAAGCAAGGGGGCGTGGCCTCTCTGGAAACCTATTATTAAACCTATTATGAGAGAAATCATTTATTTTTGGACTAGTGTGAGTACGCTGACAGGAAAAGTGTTTGTGGAAACAGTTAAAATGTTAAAGCTAAAACTAATCTGCTCATCTTTAATGTAATGAGTGATATTATTATTGTTGTTGTTGTTGTTGTTGTTGTTATTATTATTATTATTATTATTATTATTATTAGAGGTTGAAGTCCACGTACATGTCTGTGTGTCTCTCTGTCTAACTTATTAACACACAGAAATCACATTCTGTAAGGTCGAGTATCTGACGCCTTGTTTACACTAAGTTGTACTTCTTTGGTGCTCAGACAAATACACTCCCTGTTCGGTGACCGGAGAGAGAATCACAGATGAGAAATGGAAAAAGTCGATCAGATAAAGATGAAGTTTTGTCTTAAAACGACTCCGGCGTGTTAAAATTCACTTCTACCACTTCAGCGCTGTTATTTCAGCCAAAATGAAAATATGAACTAATCCCAGTAAAAATATTCACTTGATCTTTTCTAATGAATATCTATTGGTGCAGGTGTTTGTTTACATTGAGACAGTAGCGCATTAGTAGATTATTTTAAAGTAGCGCAATGGCGTAGTGGTTAGCACTGTCGCCTCGCACCTCCAGGTTCCGCGCTCAGTTCTGACCTCGCGGTCTGTCTACATGGAGTTTGTATGTTCTCTCTGTGCTTGGTGGGTTCCCTCCAGGTACTTTGGTTTCTTCCTAAAGTCCAAAAGGCATGCAGATTAGGCTAATTGGCGTTCCCAAATTGCACATAATGTGAATGAGTGTGTGACTGTATTCCAGGGGTGTCAAACTCCGTTCCTGAAGGGCCGCAGACCTGCAGGGTTTTGTTCCAACCCTCGAGGACCTGCAGAGTTTAGCTTCAACCATAATTAAAAACACCTGATCCACCTAATCAGATCATTAAGGCTTATTTGAAAACTACATGGCATATATGTTGGAGCAGGGTGGGAACGAAACCCTGCGGGTCTGCAGCCCTTCAGGAATGGAGTTTGACACCCCTGCTGTATACGAACTATCATGGTCGTAAAATGGGAATAAATACCGTGGTCACCATTGGCCTCCACTGTCCCTAATTGGTCCTTAGAGGTTCCTGGATAGATGGATGGATAGATTAAAGTAGATTATTACGCATATGACCGTTCATAACATAGCTTTTACTCACCATTTTGATTTTCATGCATAAGTGATCTCTCAGTTCTTGTATTTTACACACTTTTTTTTTCTAATAACCCGTGTTTTATCTCATAGTGGAGCTTCACATTACTGTTTTTTTTATCAGCTATGCGGTTTCAGAACGTATGAGACAAACTGCTTGTAAAGTGGTTTTCTTGGTGTACTTGCCTTTTGCTTTGTTGTGTTTGGTGAGGATTTGGCTGTTGTTTCTGTGTCTCCTGCATACTCTGTCTATACACAGTAAACTTTTGCTTTGATTGATGTGTATAGCCACACTCACCTCGAGGCAAAAATGCACTATGTTCGTCCAAAAAGCACTAGATGCTGTGACTTAATCTGGCCAAAACTGCTCATAACTTCACTTCTACTTAACATTTAATTTTATTTATGGTGCAGGTTTAACTTCAGGCAAATACCGATGGACTGGCAAAGTTTTAATAAATTCTGTCCAGACAGTTTTGCGTGATGCTGTGACAAAATCTGGCTGGACAGACATATAATAGAAGGATAATTATTTCTAAGAGTTTCTGGTCCTCCAGTGTATGGAACATTTATATTTTAATATATACATAAACATTATATATTGCATTAAAAGGCGTCTGTAAAGGACAGGGAAGCTGAGGAGCGAGAGATCTACATGTGGCGGGGAGGCAACTTACACAACTCCAACTAAAGACGCAGAGCGCTACTGAAAAAGAAACAGGTTGAGATGAAAGAGTGTGTGAAAGTTCTTAACGAAGAGTTAATTTAACAGCACTGCAGTGTAATGATGGCAATAAACACATAATGTTAGTTTGTGATGATTAGTTTAATTGTTTTAATTTAAGTTTAGTTTATAAGGATGTTAAAACATTTCCTCTCCTCTCTTGTTGTAAGACGATACAGCAAGACGGCGCCCCCAGTGGGCAGGACAACACCGCATGCCCGTCTGTGAAGGAGGAGAGGATGTCGTATCGCAGGTCCAGCATCACCTCAGCGTCAGGTGTATTTCCCCTACAACCTGCGTGTCCATAGTTGTTTGAGGTTTTTGAGTTCAAATCAAACTGCTCCATACTCTTACACTAAAACAAAACACTATAATGTACCTGTTTTACCCTTTAACTACAATGTATTTGGTCATGCAAGTCATCTTAAGTACAGTGGAACCTTGGATTGCGAGTAACACAGTTTACGAGTATTTCGCAAGACAAGCAAAGATTTTTAATAAATTTTGACTTGAAAAACTAGCAAGTATTGGTTTACGAGTGCCGAGTGTCATGTATCAGACATGCGCTCTTGTTTTGACAACGAACGTCACGTGATCACAACTGAGCCAATGATTTTTCTCTCTCTTGCGCTGCGGAGTTGTGGGTAATCGTCTCCCTTACTGTGTCTTAGTGCTCGTCTCTTACTGGTATAACCAACATCTCACACTCTGTTTCAGCGTGTCTCCTATGTGTGTGTGTGTGTGCGTGTAATTTGACACCGAAACACGCACACACACTCTCTTGCCTTTACATCCCGCTCCCCGGCTGAGTCGCGATTCTCAGCTCTGTCGCGATTCTTTTCAAAGGTAAAGTGCTGGTTTTTTTTTTTTATTTTTTTATTTTTTTACAGCAGTGATTCCGTTAGTATGCGCTGACGCGAGTGTCATTAAAGAGATTTATTGTTTTTCTGTTAGGAAACAGTGTTTCCATTGTGTGTGTGTGTGTGTGTGTGTGTGTGTGTGTGTGTGTGTGTGTGTGTGTTGTGAAATTTAAAAAGCGAGACACACACACACAAATACACACCGCCTGCGCGCACAAACGTGTCAGGATTTATTTGAACTTTTTTTTAAAGGTAAACTGCAGGTTAATTTGTTTTATTTTTACTTTATATATTGTATTAATTATTTTTATGTATTTATATTTTTGGGCTGTGGAACAAATTATTTGAGTTTTCATTATTACTTATTTGAAAATTCGATTTGTTTACGAGTGTTTTGGAATACGAGCCCACTTGAATGAATGATGCTCTTAATCCAAGGTTCCACTGAATAAGAGAAATACTGTGTACACTTTTGTCTTAAATATTTTGTCTGATTAATATCTATGATTAAATTTTTTATATGGTGGTTAGCGAAAATGGGAAACGCAGAACCTGAGGCTTTCATCCAGGGCATGCAGGGCTACCGGTGGACTGATGCAGACCTGGAGTTCGTCTACCAAGCCAAGCAGCAGAAACGAGCCCAACAGCTACAGGTAAACAAGTAGGACACAACAATCTGTGCTTAGCGTCTCTCTCTTTTTCTGTGTAAAAATTGTTGATTAGCCATTTACTGTGGAATTGTGTATAAAATGACCACTTGTGATGCTCTTTAGTGGGCAATATTTCCCGAAAATGGAAAGAGGCATCTCATGACTGTATACGTTCTTGGATTAAGCTTTTCAAAAAGCTAGCAAATTAGCCCTGTCAACTCGCTAAATAAATATAGCTAGCAAATTACGCGCATACTGTCTGTCAGGAACATTTGGTATGTCTGAGCAAAGAATTTCACTACACGTTTCATTTATAATTTTTACCCAAAATTTTCCAACTGTCTGGGGAGGAGGTAGCTTGGTGGTTAGGTTGCTGGACAGCTGATCAGAATGTCCAAGGTTTGAGCCCCAGTGCTACTGAACTGCCACTGTTGGGACACATTGGCTCTGCACCCTTAACTGCTCAGATACAAGCTGGCACCCCGACCCTGTGAGAAACTGCAGCATAAACCTTAGATAGGAAATCTATCTAAGGTCAGGAGTATTTGTCAGACGGACCCTTACCTCTTACCTTCGCAAATGTCTAGAGGTTTTTTTCGTAACTTTTTTTCAACATTCTGCAAGGTAGTCGTGGCAAATTATGGATCTGACTCTCTTCACAGCAAGAATTGGGTGAGGTTGAGAAAACTCTGCAGGCCGAGACTCAGAGGTTGGAGCTGGCCGTCGCCTCTCGAGACCAACTCCAGACTGAACTATCCAAGGTGATGCGCCTCAGTAAGAACCAAGCTTCCATGCTCACGCTGTTGTGCGTTTCAGTGTTCTACAGCAACATTACAATTGTGACCTTGAATCCTGTGCTGCAGACTCCGTCCTGCGACTCGATGCTGCAGCTGTGTAAAAGCATCCTGTCCCTTTCTCGAACCGCTGAAGAGCTGGACGGTTTGGGAGACAAAGCTCTGCTCTCACAGCTGACCCTTTATGAAGTTCAGCGAGCCGTACGTGAGAGAAACGCGGAGATCAGCCGTCTGGAGAGAGAAGCGGATAAAGCTCGGGAGCTCAGGTAGCAAGGGTGTTTACAGTGTCGTGATTCACATATCATATAGGTACATGATGAAACTGGGCAAAACGCTAAAGATACTGTAACACATATGATTTTAAATAATATCCAAGAAGTAAAAGTTACATTAAAAAATGTTTACAGAAACATTTTAAAGTCTATGCACCTCCCTGTGTTATGAATACTGGTGTTTTTTTTTTTTTGCATCTTTTTTTAAAAAAAAGAAAAAATGAAAAATGCTTTTAATCCACCATGATTATGTAAGTTGTGTGTGTGTGTTTTTTTATTAATTAATTCTAGAGAAAAGGCGGAGAAAGACATGATGGAGATGGACAACTGTCAAAAGAAAATCAGCACACTTCAGGTAACACTCGAGACTGGGCGATGTTAGAAACAACAGCTGCGATTTAATTTGTTCAAAAAAAAAAAAGTTTTTTTCTTATTATTATTTGTATAAATTTTGTCAGGGAAACATAGAAGCTCTGAAGGTGGAACTTGCAGAGCTGAAGACTCGTCTGTCCGAGAAGGAGGTGTGTGAGTGTTAAAACAGGATCATTTAGCTGGGAAAAATAAATTAAGTGAATTTAAATCATAATTGAAAAGATCCGTTAACATGTTTATTAAAAATTTATCAAAACGTGATACCAGTATTTTTAAATATGGCTATTGAGCCCTTTTTGAAGTGTCTGAGAATTTTCACCTGCAAAAATCATTTTCAGAAAGAATGTAATAAAAATAATTATTTTTTATAAATTTTAAATCTAAAAATTAAATTTTGCTGGAAGAGTCACTCTTTCAGACCAGCCCGCATTTTTAAGCTTTTATATATGATACTTAGCGATTATATTCAGATATCTTTTTTCAAGGCACCTGGAGAAGTCTAATCAGGAATCAAAGTTACAGTATTTTTGTCCATTATGAAATAATGTATTGCTTCTCAAAGGCTATCATATTCTTTGAGCTGGAAATAAAGAATTTCTTCTCTTAGGAGGCATCAAAGGTGTCTCGAGCGCAGAGGGAAGTTTGTAAGGCTGCTGAAGCCCAAGCAATTTCCGACACGGATGAAAAAGATGCAGAGAAGTTGAAGGCGAGTCAGGAATTCCTTTGGCATGCTGTTATTGATGTATTTACCACTTCCTATTTATTTCACTTTAATGTAAACAAATGTCTGATTTATCGGTTTCATGCTTTTCTTGTTAATTCTAAAGAGTAGTATTGTCTGGTGTTTAGAAATATCCCAACCAGTGACTAAATAGTCACTAAATAGAACTTTTACTCTACTAGGTCTTAGGGGTGTCTCAAGTCTCAGGGAAAGGCCACAGGGGATCCAGAAGGGCTAAACCCTCAGACGAGACCCTGAAGAAGAAAGTCTTGAAGGTAAAAACTGTAAAGGAGAAGCCTAGCCAAGACATAGCTGAGGATGGTAAGAAAAAAGCCCCCAAAAAGCCGACTTTAAAGAAGACCACCAAGAAGGAAATGTCCTCAGGTGAAATGGCCCCAAATGAGACACCCTCACAAGTAAAATCCCCAGACAAGTTGCCCCAAAAGGTAAAGTTCTCTAACGTGGCTGAAGTGCTTGAGAAAGGCCGTAAAGGATCCAGAACGACGGTTCTGAGAGAAGCCCAAAGGAAACCTTCTTTGAAAGACCCAACCAGTAAGGAAGTGGTCCTGGTGGAGACAGCTGAGGGGGAAGTGGCTAAAAAAGGTAAGACAGCCCCAAAGAGCAAAGCTTCCAAAAAGACAACTTCAAAGATCTATAAGGAGGAGGAGGAGACGGTACCAGAAGAGACATCGCCAAAGGCGACGGGCACAGAAGAGGTCCCAGAGAAACCGTCTCCAAAGTTGCTAGAAAAAGGCCGCAAGGGATCTCGAACAATTAACCCACCAACCACTGCCTTGAAGGAGAAGACCTTGAGAAAGACGACTCTGAGAGCGATCGGTCAAGAGAAAACTCCTCAAATTGAGGAGGATGAGAAAGGAAAGACGGCCCGAAAAGTTAAGGCACCAAAAAAGGTTATTTCAAAAAATACTGCTGAGAAGAAGACAATCCCACAAGTCAAGACATTGGATGAGGATGTCGTGGAGAGACGGCCCCAAAGGTACACGCCCGAAAGGTAATGGAACCTGATGAAACTGAGGTGCTCCCTGAAGGAGGTGCTCCTGTTAAGGCCCCAGAGCAGACTGCCCCAAAAGCAATGGCATCTAAGCTGAAGACCACAAGGACAAGGGCTTCTAAGAAAACTGCTGAGTTGACCTCGAAAAAAAGGGCCTCGAAGAAGGACCAGAAGGAGTCGGCTGTGCATGAGCTGACTGAGGATGTGAATTCCGTGAAGGAGACTGTTTTGCAGGAAGGCTTGAAAGAGGCCTCTAAAAAGGAGACCGCAGTAGAAAACAAGGTGAAGAAGACGACAGACACCGAGGACACCACTTCAGAAAAGATGGACCTAAGGGACGGGGATGAGTTGGTGACTTCAACGAAAGAATCACAGAAGAAAACAGCTTTAAAAGGAAAGGCCCCAAAGGAAATGCCTGAGAAAGTAACAATCTTGAAAGAGACCGTTTCTAGGAGAAGGGCCCCGAAAGATAAAGTACCCAAGCAGAAAGCTGAGAAGAACCCTAGTGCAGATGAGGTAGAGTCAAAGTTAAAAAAAATTTTTTTTTTTTACACTTTTACATCATGAACTTACAACCAAGTTATAAATAATTTCTTCTTCTTAACTGTAGATCTGATGAAAAGCTTTAGGCTCAGCTGTTTGCTGTTACTGTACATCATACATGCGTCATGTAATTACTATAATGGCAAGTTTATTATTCTGATTTGACTTTCTCAGGGTTCCGCAAACGCAGCACAGGAGCTGGGAAAATCCCAAAAGGCTGCCGAACCCCCCGAACCTCCATCAGAAAGTGATCATGAAACAGTGCGGCGCTCGAAAAGGACTGCCGCTAAGAATCCGAGTCGGGATAAGACGACACCCGAGAAAACAACCCGCTCTAGACGGACGTGATGGTCCAAGGTAAGAAAACAACAACTTTAGATGGCTTAATTAGTCTGGTTTCTCATTCTTATTAAAACATATTTTAATTGTTCTTACTTTTTTTTTATTCTTTACATTTAGAAAGAGTGTGAGAGCCTGAGACATTGCTCTTTTTAGGTAGGGGGAAAAAAAACTGGACCATTATGATTTTCACCGCAACGTGATTGCTTACTGCACTCTAGTGGACATGTTGAGTTTTACGCGTGCAAAAAATGCATGTGAAATTGAATGCACATTCCTGAAAATCAATATATCCGATGCCTATGTTTTCTTATTTTTGTGTGTGCATGTTTATCATGTTGTACTAGCAAAGTTTTGTGTCTACTTGTATCCATCCTGCTGTATTTTGTCTTAAGACTATAATGCAGAATCAAATTGAGGGAAGACTCTCTCCTGTGTTAGCTAATTTATGTATGTTAATGTTTGACTGATTTTGAATCGTACACATGCTCACGCTGTTGAAACAAGCAAAAAAAAAATTCATAAAAATCATAAAATGTCAGTTTTTGTATTTAATTCCACCTGATCCATCATGTTCGTGCTTGTCCTCGTTTCTGTTCGCCTTTTCAGCCAAACGCGCCATCGCACTACATTTTCTAAACACGCTCAGCAAGACTACACGGCGCGGTAAAAACCGAGAGAACACGCCAGACTCGGGGCGAGAGCACGAGAGATCAGAGCGTTCACGCTATAATCAAATCCTGTGTGATTTTATTAGACGGGTGGAACCAGCTTGTGTCAACATTTCTGTTGGACAGAGAAAGATCGGTGTTGAAACGGCTAATGCTTTCAAAATGCCTCTTAAACTTCAACTCAAATTGTCTCCGTTGTAATGTTTTCCAGACTCCATGCTTTTGACACGGCGGTATCCGAAGCTACCGCATATGCGTTTTTAAGTGTGAAAGTTTAGCAGGTTTGATTTAATATTCAGTGTTTGTGCACGTCTAAAGCGTTTCCCCTCGAATATCAGGACATGTTCCAGCACATCGTGTCCGTAATGACTCTCTGATGAGGCGGAATCGCTTGCAGGCCGCAGCAAATACAAGTGTGTCCTCGACGCAATGCGGAAAAGTCCTAACTGGATCTTATGATTTGCATCACATTTAGGGCTGTTTTTTTTTATTAACCATTAATCATTAATTTAAAAAAATTGTCCAGTAATTCAATCATTTGTACGGTGTACGGTATTAACCGTACAGTTTTCACATTCCTCTTTAAACAGCTAACAGCTCATGATGTTTTGTTTTGCATACAGTACATGATTCCTGAACCTTTTTTTTATATATATAATTTTTAAAATAAAAAATTAATAAAGGATTAATTAGGATATTATTATTATTATTATTATTATTATTATTATTATTATTATTTTGTTAAATACTTTGAGGAGTAGATCACATTTGAGTTAACACTGAGATTAAAAAAAAAATTAAGATGGGATCAGGTTTGGGATTAATAATTTTAAACTGCAGCATCTCCTCCAAAAAAGCTGAAGTACTATGGACGTTTGCATAGAAATTTATTCACAGTGGAAGCTCGGATTCCACTCATTGAATCTACTGCACTGCATAGCGTCTATGGGAGTCACGTGACCAAAAGAACGAACGATTTGTAACGAGAAGACTGAAAGGTAACTACTCATTTCTGTTTCCTGTAGATAACCTACAGAGGTTTTTTGTTTTATTGGATTTTTCCTCGATTTTCTCCCCAATTTAGTCGTGTCCAACTAGTAGTATCCCCGTCACTAGGGGGCTCCCACATTAAGGCTACTACTACCACTCAGTCGGGAGGGCCGAAGACTATCACGTGTTTCCTCCGAATCATGTGACGGCAGCCGACCGCATCTTTTCGCTCACGCAGCGTTGGGGGCGGAGTTACACACTTGGAGGACGGCGCTATCCGCCCCTTCCGCTTGCGCGAGCTCACAGACGCCCCTGATTGGCTGTAGAGCCGCGATTAATGTGGGAGCACTAAGTACCTCTCATCCCTCCCCTCTGTTACACAGCGCCTGCACACACACACACTAACGGAAAGACTTATCTGGTAAAGTGCAGCTTAATTTTTTTATTTTACTTTATATTTTATATTAATTAGATTTATATACTTATTCGTTCTACAGCTAAAAAAAATAACGTTTTTGAGTTTTCATGATTTCTTATGGGGAAATTTTATTTTTGATTTACGACTGTTATGCTCGTGATCCAAGGTTCCACTTTATAAATATTACCAATTATAAATCTTAAGTTATTAGAAAAGGGAAAATATATATATATTTTTTCAATTTTCTGATTTCAGAAAAAAAATCATTCTTTAATATAAATGCTGGTCTGGGTTTTTAAAAATTTTTTTTAATGCTGGAAGGAACTGTAACAATTCAATTTTATTTGTATAGCGATAATAACAATTGTCGCAAAGTAGCTTTACACAATCAAAAGAGTAAATTTGCATGAAATGTGTATGAATCAAACTGATAAGATTGTCCCAACAGGCTGATGAAGATAAACAGAAAGATAAATGTACACCAATCAGCCATATCATTATGAGCACCCGCCTAATATGTGATGCGTCGTGTGTTCTGACTCATTTCTCTTGGAAGCAGCATTCACTTTTTCAACAATTACAATCTACACTAACACTTCTATTGGATCGGACTACACGGGCCAGCTTTCACTCCCCATGTGTCGGTGAGCCTTGTGGCCAACCATGGCCCTGTTGTCTGTTCCGGTTTTCCTTCCTTGGATCACTTTTGCTATGTCCTGACCACTGCAGCCTGGAAACATCCCACAAGAGTGAGAAAAGCCAAATTGTCATGTCTATATGCCGAGGCAACTCTAAAACTGCGGATCTTGAGCCGTTCCTGGTGTGCAGTGCTCGGGATCATGCCAAACGTGCTCCAAGGAAGGAAAACCAGTGAATCTGCGACAGGGTGACCACATGGGGAGTAAAGGCTGGCCCGTGTAGTCTGACCCAGTAGAAGAGATGAACAGTTTAATATTTCTTTGTAGAAAGTTAGAACACACAACACATCCCTTTTCTGGTGGCAAAAGGGGGGACCTACTCAATATTAGGCGGATGATCATAATATTCTATTTATATGCTATATTTTCTCTTTGGCTGTTGCTGACAGATGTATTTTATCTGTAAGAAATTCTTGCAGCTTTAAGTAGAAAAGGGAAATCAGGATTTAGTATCAAGTCGCACTCTTCTGAACCTGCTGGGTCTGGCAGGGTGTAGAGTCAAAACGACGTCTGCAGTACTCTGGTGCCGCTGGCTCAGGCCATGCCTGCTTGGATGCTTCCTGAGGATCATATACAGAACAGAAGATGGTTTCTTGAATTCTCCATGTCTTCTTCAGCATGTCCAACAGTTTTCTTTAGGGTTTAGGTCTGGAGATGACGGAGGCCATGGCTCAAGAAGCTGAACGCCACTGTCACATATCCAGCTTTCACTAGTTATTCGGGTTAATTGGGACAACTTTTCAGCTAGATGGGCGAGAACTAATTAATGGCATCACAAGGGAGAACTATAATACATGACATATCTTAATACGTCAGTCATAATGTATAGTGATTTTTAAATTAGTTTTCTTGTACTGTACATGTTCATGTCTGATTTTTTCAGCTTTTGGTCTCCGGCAGTGCTGATTTCCTTCTGTATACACCCAGTCGTCAAGACTCTGGAGCTGTTGGACTATAAAAATCCGGCCTGGATCAACAGGTAGACAAACACCTACAGGACGGCACCATAAATCCTGGTGATTGGCATCTTCTGTAGCTCATCCTTCATGACGAACTGATCCACAACCCCCAACCTACCCATATACAGACAAGAGAAAGAGGTCTCCACCTGCTAAACATCTCATTCAAAAGACAGAGCTCTGATGACCTTGTGATTCCCATACCCCCCCCCCCCCCACATTTTTTTTTTTGCACATCTGGTGACCAGACAGATTTCATTACTGGAAAGAGAAACGACATCAAAGGAGAGTGCACGAATTCCACGGCTTTTTGGGTGCTGCTCCGAGAAGGAACTCGATGCCTTGTGTTGGAAGTGCGAAATAATTTGCAGATCAGATCAGCTCACGGTTAAAGCACGTCTGCTTCTCTGTGTTTCAAGAAAACACAGTTTGTCGGACGTAACCAGGATACAGGACTGAATGCATTCCAGGCCAAGAAAAATTCTAGAGGAAATGACATTTAAGTGCGCTAATGACAAGATGCAGGAATTCATCTCATGTAATTTGGGAATAAAACCAACTACAGGTTGGTCGATGGGTGTCTTACGGATTTATGGTAATCTTTGTAATTTGTCCAGGGATTTTTTTTGTTGTTGTTGTTGTAATTTCTGTAACAAAAATCCATCCTGCAGCTCTGTTACATAATCATTGTAATGATGAGCATCATCGTTTCCTGGCACTTTTATAGAACGTCTCCAGCGGGGCATCTTTCCGCGATGTCCTCACAACTTCAGCAGCCAACGCAATAGACCAGCATTCAGAGACACAGGCATTGTAAAGGAATGAGTTCACTACCTCCGAGACGCTCGTTTTGTAGCTTAGGAACAAAGTCTGGAGCGAGCAGCCGAGATTTGCGCGGCCTTGAAAGTTGAAGTGTTTGTGGATCTTGGAGCTGGTGAAACTTTTTCGTCTACCCGAGGTTGTCTGACTAGGCCCGGGGTCAGCCTTTTTATTTGATGGAAGTGAACCCTGTGATCCTGGAATGTTTGCATTTACATGATTTGGTTAAAGTTAAGCCTTCAGGGTGCAGCTGCGAAGCTTCGAATCAACGTTTTGCCTTTTGCACTGAGGCTTTAAACCCCGAAGCTGTAAGGAATAAGACTGATTTTGTTCTCTTTCGAGACATCTAACATGATATACAGGATACTTAAGATTAAACGAGTGATCTTTGATCGGGTATGTCAACACCACGATCGAGGAAAGAGTTGTCCAGCATTCTCTGCCAAAGAGAGATCCTGGGAATGATAGCAATTGTAGCATGAACATCCTGTAGTTTCCGTCCTGATGTGGAACCGATGTGTGCTATCCACTCCTGAGTGACCTTAAACGTCCCAGAAGTGCCTGGTGTGTCTGCTCATTCATCAGCTCAGTTCCCATCACAATCCCTTGATATACAAGATCTTGTGAAAGACTGTTATTACGATGATGAATGGGCAGCAGTGGGAACAGTGTGTGTTGCTGTAAGAATTAGCTTCTGTTTTCCTAGCATTAGTGGTGTGTGCTCAGCCAGCAGCCGTCCTAGAGATCTCAGGAAACCAGCGCCTCTCCTTTCCAGTGAATGTGGTATCAGCAGTGATTTAAAGGTCACGTCAACTCTCTGCTCAACCTATTGGTTTGGAGCAGCATTGTTTTTTTTTTTTTCTTTCTTTCCAAAAGAGGAGCATGCATTCTGGTTCAACCTGTGTAGGATTTTTGGATATGATTTTTCCCCCCCTTCCAGACACGCCTTTTTGGTTGGGGACGGTAGCTTTAAACTCTGTTGAACTCTGGGTTTTGGAACAGCTCATACTTAAAAAATGTTCAGGGTCAGTAGCATGCTCACTGGATCAGATTTTAATGCCTTATTAGTTTTTATAGTCATCAAGGAAATTCTACACCACTGTTCTTCAGTGCAGGCCACTAGAGGTCAGCGTCATGTCCGGGAGCATCCTCAAACGATGATGGAGCAGAATATGGATGCTGGATGATGGAGACAGTTGTGTCATCGAATCGTCTCCTCAGTTATGTTTACCCATATGGTTTGGAGACAACCATAGGTCACCGTCACAGCCAAGGAAAACCCAGTAAAACTTTATTACCAACAGAAAACAGTTGCTCCGCTCCAGAATGCGCAAAATGTGCCACATGTAATGGCGTTCATGCCAAGTCTAGACCCAGCCAGCTTGAGGCGTGAATAGAATGTGAAACCGGATTCTCCGCCTTAACCTTCTGCGTCGTTCCACATGGATTTAAATGAAAAAGCTTTGGCCGTGAGAAATGCCACAACCTCGTTTTTTTTTTTTTTTTTTGGTGTTCTACTTAAATATCCCAGAATTACAGAACCATTTAAGCTTGCTTCAGACCATCTCAGGTTTGCCAAACAAGTCTGAGTGATTAACTTTTGTGAGAATCTAGTTGTCTGGTTTGAAGATTTCAGATATAGTTTATTCCCTTTATAATTCTGCAGCCTGATCAGTTTTTGTTCAGACTTTATGCTCAGACATACTGTAAGTGATCATTAGTAAACTGAAAGTGAAATTTAGGTTTTGGGTTGTTTATCCCACAATTTCCAGTGGATATATAACACATGCCAGTCTTGTGTATTACAAATACTTAGGAGATTATTAGTGAACATGTAGAAAAAGTGGCTGAAGTCATTTATTTTACTTTATGACAAAGGATGCCTTGAAGTGAACGGTTCTGCTGGAAAGAGCTAGTTTTTTGGTGAGTGAGCATTTGATCTGGCGCTGAGTCAGTGGAGAAGTATATTTAAAATAAAAAAAATAGGAGACTAAACATTTAGACAGTCTGAGTACACACACCCTCTAGTCTACACGGGGATGAGGAGAGCAATGACTTTTATATCCTACGTTGCCAAATACAACTGGCACTAACGAAGCGTGCGTCGGTTGATGTTATAGTTCAGTGTATCCGTAATCCTTGAGTAGATCTTAAAAAAAAAAAAAAAAAAAACCTTAAAGGATCCAGAGTTTGCGCTCATGCTTTTTTTTCCCCCTTGGTACAGTTCTTCACACTCGTTAAACCTGGTCAGCTTTGATGATATGTTCGTGAGGGAGCAGAGTATTACCCTGGAGGATTATTGGAGGTACCCAAGTGAAACCTTTCTGTATTATTGAGGATGATGGCCTGTGTGGCTGCTGGCAGCTGGGATGGAAAAGGACAGAGCAAGTCTCAATGTCCTGAAGTTGTAAGCTTGTAAACGTTCTGAACTTGCTCTCTTTTCGATATTTCCGATTATAAAATTTCACGTCGGGCCTTAAATGGAGATACCACAAGACCGAGCAGGCACTTAGCCACGGGCAGAGGTTCTCATTTAACTCGTCTCTTTTTGCTTTCAAGCTGTTTTTGAAATAACCTGATTAGTTGGTGTCCCCAAAATGTCTGCTGGACAGGACAAGACAAATGCCAGGTTCTGGGGCAATTGTGGCTCAGTGGTTAAAGACACTTCCAGGCTTCAGCTTTCGGATGATATATCCGGCACCAATGGATTAGTAGATGAATAATACTGGCCTTGATGACTACCCCATTGTGTGCACTTTGTTCTGTGTACGCTAAAACACAGCTTTTGCACAGCAACTGAGGGATTTTGTTTAAATGGTCAAGCGTACATACCGTGACAGTAACTGGCTGCTGTTCACGCCTCACTCCACTGCCTCTCTCCCCACAGACGTGTTTTAACACTCCATGGGGCCTCTTTCACATCCGTGTGAGGTTTCTTGAACACTGTAAATCTTGCTTCTGAAGCTCTCATGACTGATAGACATGAGGTAGCTGGGCACTCTGCATACACTGGCACAGGCCTTCTGCGAATATTTGCCCAATATGTGTCTAAAATATTTGCAGAGCTGAGACGCTGAAGTGAGGTCTGGAATGCTTATGGCTTTGGTATTCTAAAATAAACCTTTGGGTAAAAAAGGCTGAGAAACAGGGTACTACAGTCTTTGATGAGGTTCTGGTGTTTTGCTTATATGAGGAACGTCAGGGTTTGACGTTCCTTTACGCGGCCTTCCTAGTTTTGTCGCTTTGGAATCAATCGATTGAGGCATGACACGCCAAAGTTTGCTTAGATGTGTATTGCTGACTTTTCTCACCCTCTGTGGACCTCTGTGCTGATTTACATTTACATTTAGGCATTTGGCAGACACCCTTATCCAGAGTGACTTACATTTTTATACCTTTTTATACATGTGAGCAGTTGAGGGTTAAGGGCCTTGCTCGATAATATCACTGATAACTTGTGAAACATTTTGATGGATGCACGTCTAAGGAGAAGCAGGTTGTTAATGCTATTGGTCTCATGATTGGTCACAATTTTCATTTCTGTGAAGCTGCTTTGAGACAGTGACCATTGTTAAAAGCGCTATAGAAATAAAATTGAATTGAAATTGAATTGACAATTGAACCTGTAACTGCTCATATGTTCTCTTCAGAGTTTCATGGTGAACATCATCATATCTTCTATTAAATAAAAACAAGCCTAGTGGCATCTTCATGGATCATTACAGTAATCCAGCTTTGCACTTTTGGGAATCCTTCTTTTCTTGGTCTTGACAATAATAATAAGTATAATAATATTATTGTCATTTATTATTACTACTACTAGGGGTGCTCCGCTTGATCAGTCGCCGATCAGCAGTCTCTGTAATGGCCGATTATAGAAAAGCAGATCAGATGACGCAAAACTCGCGAGACAATTTTTTTGCGCGCTGCTAAAAAGGTTTCACTGGTCTGGCAATTCTATGTGTTGTTTGAAAAAGACAATACATTAGCAATCTGCAACCTGTGTAACAAGACAATTCCACGAGGCGGGAAGCAGCCAAAGCATTTTAACACCACGAACATCACCAGACATTTGAAGATTTGTCACATAAAGGAACACGAGCAGTTTTCAAAGTCGTCTAGCGCTAAGAGAGCAGGAGAGTTCAGCAACTCGCCCGCCACTCACACAGCTGTTGGTAATACCGCTATCTCACCTACGCGGTGTCGCTCGCTGGCCGTAAGTACGGTTCATCATGATTCACCGCGAGTTTTGGCGCTGTGATTGCTGTGATTGCGACTCGCGTCCTGCTTGTCTGTTATTTAATTTAATTTTATACAATCTACAGGAAAGTTGTATTTGTCAAGCTCTAAGCTGTTCCCAATTACTAACCAAGCACAGGCTGCTATGTTTTAAGTTGCACATGTTGCTTGCCTATAAATACAGTTGTCAATTCATGATATTCCTCTGCTTGTAATTTCAATACTTAGTTTACATTGTTGTTAGATATAGGTTAATAAATAATACTACATGATCAGGCTTCAAGTAGAGCCTGTAATCGGTGATCCGATACAGCTTCTAGTGATCAGAGATCTGTGATCGGCCCCAAAAATCCTGATCGGAGCCCCCCTAACTACTACTACTACTACTACTACTACTAAAAATCAGCATCTCTATTACTAATTGGAATGCTACTATGGATAAATACATTTTACTCCAACTTGTACACAAAGCGCTAATCTTTGTTTAGTGTATTTTTTATGCTTTAGTTGGTAAATAATATTGGTTGGATGCATTTATTTTTATACTGGGCTACACTGATCAAATAAAAAAAGGATGTAGAATCATAGGATTTTCCCAAAACACTATTTAATGGAAAATTATATGGCATTGTTAAATGTAAATATAAAAATTTTAAACATGTACTACTCTCTACTTAGAATCGAAGGAATCCTCGAAATGTTCTACTTGTGTGGGGGAAAAAAACAAAACAGGTTAGGACCAAAAGAGGTCACGCAAATGTTTTAATTATTTGAATCATTTGAATGTCGCACGCGTGTACGCACAGAACCAGCGCCTTTATTTTCACAATCTCACTCCAAGCCTTTTCTGAAAAGTTGGCAGGTCTGATTACTGAGTCAGTTTTTTGTAGGCATGAAGCAAAACTAATCATATATTGTAAACTGTGAGATGTTTCTGACAGATAAAAATTACAATAGCACGTATAACCTAAAATGTTAATAAATAGCTAGTCAGATCGAAAAGATGTCAAGTGAAGTCTTCTGTGCTAGGCGTTATTATAGTTTATGGCTTACTCAGTACACATAGCTTTTACAGTTCACATGATCCATTGCTGATTACACACCCACAGAAACCCTAATACGGTCACACAAAGGTCGAACAGCCTAAATCTGGACTTGCTACAGTCCACAAATGAGACTCCACAACCTGGTAGCATTACTAGCAGGCTAGTCAGGATCAATGAAATCATGCTAGTCCTTGGACCTCTTAGGGAAAAAATTAAGTTTTAAAAATTTTAAAACACTACAGGTAAATCCTAAAGCGGTACTGAAAATCACCTCAGCTTGCTAATGAGTGGTTAGCTAGTCAGGTTAAACAAGGGCATGCTAGCACTTTAGTGCTAATCTCCATTTATGATGATGTTTTTCGTTAGTAAATATTGCTACAGGCAGGAGGAAAGGGACACACATTGTCTGAGTGTTTGCTGTTGCTGACTGTGTGTGTGTGTGTGTGTGTGTGTGTGTGTATTTTCAGGATAGATGTGTGTTCCTGCTTATGCTGTAGAGACTGCCAGGATATTCCAGGGTCAAAGATCTCTCTGTCTCTGTCTCTGTCTCTCTCTGTCTCTCTCTGTCTCTCTCTCTCTGTCTCTCTGTCTCTCTGTCTCTGTCTCTGTCTCTCTGTCTCTGTCTCTCTCTGTCTCTCTGTCTCTCTCTGTCTCTCTCTGTCTCTCTCTCTGTGTCTCTCTCTCTCTGTCTCTCTCTGTCTCTGTCTCTGTCTCTCTCTCTCTGTCTCTCTGTCTCTCTCTCTGTCTCTCTGTTTTTTTTTTTTGTTTTGACTTTTTCTCTCTTTTTTTTTTTGTAATGTAACATCATTTTGGTCATCTTCAAACATGTGTAACAACGTGTTGTATAAAGTACAGCCTGACAATAAATGAGTATTTCTCAACGAGTATGAAAGGATGTCTGTATATCTTTATATGGTTTCGAGTTCATGCGATGCGTGCGTAACGTCTTGCACTAACACAACCCAGTGTGCAGTCTGGTTTATAATAAAGCTGTGTGTTGTTATAAAAGGGCCTCAGTGACCTTAAACGTATCAACGGCAGTGCTGTGCGTGCATGTTTGTCTTTTCAGTATTATTCTGCTTGCAAATTAAAAGAAAAAGTGCCTGAGGTCACTGCGGGAGACGCCGAGGTGACGTGGTGGTTGTTTTTCTTTAAAATAAATAAAAACATCACCATGCATTAAATACTTTCAACTGAGACTGATGTAGAAATCGACCAGAATTAGACCGCTGCGGTGACGGGAACCTAAACATCTAGCTAATTTTTTACATCATATTATACTTTACTCTAATTTTGGCACAAAGCATAATAGTGGCGTGGTTTACCTCAGTGATCTCGATCTTGTCATAAAACTGGGTGAGGTTTTACTCAGACTTTACTCAGCCTACATGATTTCCATGAACAAGTACTTGTTTCTGTTATATGTTGTATAAAATGTATGTACTGTGTATGTATGAGAGAGAGAGAGAGAGAGAGAGAGAGAGAGGTGTATAAACGTATCTATGTATTTCAAGTGACTGTATTTCAAAATACTTCATCGTCTTAGAAAAATAATAAAGCACAAGTGCATCTGTGAATGATGCCACACTAACAAAGCTTTGAGTATTTGGTGAATCCTTGTGCTCCCAGAACCATTATTTCACAGTCTGAGCCCTGGAATATGCCCCGTCCCATCAGGGAAGAAACCCTCCATAGATGTGATACTCCGGTGATTCAGTACATTCAGGTGGTCATGTGACTTCATTTTATCTTAACAATACGTTGCTGAGTCTCGACCTGAGCGACTGAAGCCACCCCAGATCATAACACTGTCTCCAGAGGCTCGTACAGTGGACACTATGCATGATGGGAGCATCGCTTCACGCGCTTCCCTTCTTACCCTGTTGCCCTGGAATAGGCTCTGAATTAATCAGACCACATCACCTTTTCCCACTGCCTTTTTCAAAGGTCCGATCTTTATGCTCCGGAGCAAGCGTGTCACGGGGAAGTGCTTTTCCAATGGCTGCACAGCTGTTCAGTCCTAATCCTGTGAGTCCTTATCATAGATTTCTACTGGCCAATTTTGAGCAACTTGATGCGTTTAAGTGATCGCTGAAACATCAACTTCAAAAATTCATTAATGAACATGATCAGCGATGTCCTTCCAGGTTGTAATGTGTTCATTTGCTAAAGTACTTGATCCAATTCTTGTCATTTTAGCTGTTTTCTTTGCTTGATGCAGGCCAATGATTTGACCTTTTCATTTTTTTTCTATTTGGCCGGTGTTTTGTCAATTTTTTAGAAAATGATTTCATTTTAGAAAATAATAATAGCAGTGTAAGTTATTGTAGTTCATTTAAGAGACATTTCCTATGAGGTTTGGAACAATGTCACGGTCTTGACATGGACTCCGGGGTGTGTGGTCTTTAGTATCTTGGTTTTGCCCTTCCGTCATGCTCAGTCGTGACTATTGGCTGTGGTGGTCTTGGTCTTGACTTGGTCTCATAACACTCCAGCATGAAAATGAACTGGAGTTAAAAGTAAGTGGAAAAACAGCATTTTCTACCCGTTTATAGAAAATGCTCATTATATTAAACATAATGTTCCACAATATAATGAGTCATGGGATCATGTTAGACAATTCAGCTGAGTACTGGTAAAAAAAAAAAACTAAAATAATAATCTGTGTCACCTCAGTGGCTCAATTTTGATTTTCTGCCATTTTCTTTTTCATTTCTTCTGACTTTCAGTGTTTATAACAAAGAACACAGTTCTGAGCGCAATGTGGTGCCTAAATGATGGGTCGTTAAACATCTTTCACTATCCATCTCTCGTCAAACTTTCTCGCTGCATCCACATTCTGACATTAAGCAAAGTCAGAGGAATTCAGAAAACAAACATCGTCGTGGATTCGAGCATAAAATCTGGGACATCCAGACTCTCGGACAACAGACGCAATGGAACGGGAGAAAAAAATAAAGGAAAGGTTTATTGGAAAAGGCAAACCAGGAACTATGTTGTTCATTTATTGGCACGTGTTTGGCCCCAACAGCCGTTGAATGATCAGACAGTGAGTCAGTGGTGTTCAGGTCTGGACCTATGATCCTCACGTCTTCCTCGGATTAGAAAAGAAAGAGAAGCTGCAGTCAAAACAGGCAGTCTCTGCCATGTCTCCCAGACCACAGTGCAATAGGATCCCGGCTATTCAGCCTGGCTAAATAAACACGCTGCAAGACGTCTCTATGAATGCCACAGCAGTCCATCATAAATCATGTAATTATCACGAGGGGGGCGGATTCCCGGGATATTTTTTTACTCTAAATTACCTCCCGGGAAATCAAGCCCAGTCCCGTGGAATATTGGACGCGGTTCTTTCCTAACCTTCCAGGTTCCAGAGATTTTGTGGTTTTCAGTGTATTATCGTCCTGTAAACTAGTCACACGTCCATGAAACTATGGATCTCCATGATTACAGCAGTATTAAAACAGTAAAACAGACCCTTAAAGTACAAAAAAAAAAAAGAAAAGAAAACCGAAGCCTTGCAGCGTCAAGCTGGAGCCAGGATTAAAGTGCTTCTGTTAAATGTTTTCATGTCACATGACAAGAAAAAAAAAAGAATACTATATAAAGCTTGGAATGTGCCCAGATGCTCTCGGGAAGCTTACAGCGAGCATGCGGTTTTCATACACTGGGCGAATACGGCAGGAAACGTACAGACACCGCGGGCTAAGAAACGGACTTCTTCATTCCAAAAACTGCTTTATTTGTTCCCAAGTCTCTCCAAGATGTGCGTTAGTCCCTGCTGTGATTTCAGCCTGGACAAACACAGCTGGAGCAGATGATGCTGATAGTGTCTACTTTTTTTTTTCTTCTGTTCTCCAAGTATAAATGGCTGTTGTTGAAAAAAAAAAAAAAAAAGATCTGTAACACATTGTCTCCTCAGGACTGAGTCGGGCAAATATGAAACAGGACCGAACTTGTTTCAGACAGACACGACGTGTGACTATAAAAGGACAAAACGTACATGTTGTTCTATCATTAATGAAGAATGAAAGCTGTTACGCAGTGTCAGGGAGCCACTATTAAAAAGTATTAAAATAAATTTCACGCCATCGGTACCTCTTTGGGGGTGGGCTTAGGGGAGCAGGGGGTCTCTTAGGATTCTAGCATCCTACAGAGGTTCTGCTTAGAACCTTTTGGGGTAACGTTTGCCTTAAATGAGATAATTTAACACATTAACGATGAACAAACTATAAACATCAGCATGGGGTTTATGGAAATAAAGTGTTAGGATTTGCTCCATGACTCTACTTCGTGATTTAGGGCTACCTGTGGTGTTCCTGTGCTGATAGTTTATAAGCCAATAAATAGAAAAACGCAACAATCCCGACTTTGACGAGACAGAAGTCCTCACGAGCCCATTGTCGACTAAAAACGTTCCAGGCACCAGGTTCGTGTGTGTGTGTGTGGTTAAGGCTTCTGTGTACTATGCAATGACATCATGAGCATAGCGCGACTCACTTCTGGCCGTGATGGTTTAATGAAAGCGTCGCCACACACACCAGCGAAGTCTGAACAGTGCTCACATTCACCTCCGTGAGGTTCCTGTGAAGCAGCAGTTCTCAAATTTAATGGTCCAGTGAGAGCCCATTTGCGGTTCTAACTCCCTGTTTTTCTTATTTTGCCTGTTTTCAGGCATGAGCGACGCGCCACTTTACTTTCTAACCCGGCAGCAATTTAGCGCAGACGACAGCTCCATGAAAAAATAGCGCACGACTCCGACGAAAAACAGGGCCTGTAAAGGGGTTTTGTTCTTTGCACTCGCTAATAGCAGGATGTTGGACTTGCTGCCCAGAACCATTTAGGAAAGTAAGTGCAGAAAAGAAAATGTGCTACTTGTTGCTCAGTCATATTGGAATCGCCCACAAGCTTAATGAGCCGCTACACTGCAATTTTTTTGTTTTTGGCTCTAAAAGAGGCTGAAATTTTGAGCTAATTTGAGGTACGATGTGTCAGACAGCCTGTTTATAGTAACACATCATTCACACGGGCTTGTATAGTGGACTCACCACATACTGGCTAGTAATGGACAGACTTTTAAAAATGTGGTGTCGTTTTAATACTCATGGAAGGAGTCGCCAGTGTCAGAAGCGTAAAGTGTAAAGTCTTTTTAATTGGCAGGTTGCTGTAACTCTGAACTACATCTAACTATAAACGGATAAAATGTCTTTATGGTTGGGATAAAACATTGAGTACATGATAAAGTGGCCTTGTTGCAAAAAAAAAAAATAATAATAATAATTAAGCAAATATTTTTTCTCCACCCTAATTGGGACAGGCTGCTCGGCATCTCTGTAAAAGCCTGTTTTGCAGAAATACAGCTGTAAGTCTGGATTGTTTTCCGCCTCGCTTCTTAAGTCGATTTGGATACAAACGTCTGCCAAAAGAATAAATGTAGCTATAAACGTCTGCGTCTCGTTAGACACTCACCATTCCACGTATTAATGCAAAGAAAGCCAAAGAAAATCTCCCCGACGTGCCCTTTGCCCGTATAGACTTGGGCCCGGCTCGGGGAGAAATCACCACAGGAAGCTGCTCAGCCAGGTAATGAGCCACTTCCTGCCAGCTGGGTTTGTTTTTCTGCTGCTGTTTCTGAGCTGTCGTAATGTTTTCAAAATCCTTCAGGCCTGTCATTTCTCTTTCTCTCTCACAACAGGCCACTTACACTCCTGCACTGAGGGCTTCAGTGTAGCCGCAAACGCGGCGGAATTAGCCGAAGCCTGACGGCTCAACAGCGGGTAAATATGGACACGATTAGACCCGTTTTACCAACAAAAAAAGAAGAAAAAAAAACACACACAAAAAAGAAAGCACACGGCCCGTCGCGGAGCTTGTTAGCGACCGTCTGGAGGGAACCGGGTGCAGGATGGCAGGAGGGCTGAAAGTTTTTCCGGCGTTAATTCATGAAGTGTGTTTGTCACATTCAGTCCTAATACAGTCCTCATCTGAGAGAAGAAAAAAAAGAGCAACTAGCATTTCCACTAAACTTGACAGCAGCGGGAGTGTCCTCCATTTACAAGTTGTTGAAATCAGTTAAACATAAGTACTGTAACTTCCTTTCAGCTTTTCATTTATTTATTACGTGTTTTTAAACAAGCTCTAAAGAGCAGGTAAAGTCAATTCTAAATAATATACAGTAATATTTTCATATGGGCATAAAAGTGGTACAGTGTTACTGGCATTGGTAAGAATCATGTTGGTCTGTTTTCACATTTTGTTCTAACTATATCACCCACAAAGCTGGTGGTGGCGCAGCAGGACTAAGCGGGACTTTTCCTACACGGAGCGGTGCAGCGGCACTTTAATATTTCCAGTCCTTCTTTATAGTCTCCTCAGCAGATCCCCAACGCTCCACCTTTCATGCTAATACTACAGTCAATGGCAGCATAATTATCAACTTAAGCATCTCCAACACTCCTGCACCACTGAGTTCCCATTAATACCATATGGCATTCGATGATGGATGTAGTATTTCCTGTTTATGTCGGATCACATTTCTGGTCGTGATCAGGCATTTCTGATAGCAACGTGTTGACAGGTATTGCGGGTAACAAAGGAAACACTTCAGTGAGAACAGATCAGTTTTCTGCAAACACACACACACACCCACAAATTGGACACCATTGATGATCAAATGTTAATGTTACAGGTTAATATGTGAGTCGTTCAAGATGTTTTTTTTCACGTTTGAGTGCAAGTCCAAAAGCATGATCAAAACCAGGCATTATTATACTGTATACATTTGATCCTGGATCATGAACAGAAACAGAACTTGCACATTTGGATCCGTAGCCTGGATTGCTCATGTGTGTGTGTGTGCGAGTGAGAGAGAGAGTCTGGGTTATTTCCTCACAGATGTGGTCGGTTAGTAACCATGACCAGAGATGTGACAATAAACGTGACATCTTTTTACATGAATGTGTGGAGCACCAGGGTTTTTCTGCATCTGTATGACTTCAATGAATTTTGCTCCAGGCAAAAGAGGGATGGATGCTCCCATCAAGGAAGGGCTCAGTGTTCTAAAACAAAACGTGGACTTTGTATGATGACTTTGTAATGATGATGTAATTTTGGTTTAGAAAAAAAATGGACAAAGAAACGGACCAACTACAGTAACAGTGATCACCAACAGATGTTTGTACTAAGTGTGTGGTGTCGGCCAAGGTTTATGGAAATATTGTACTGTATATGTTCATCAGTCAGTCCGTTTTGTTGTCCTTGTATGCATGTTAATCTAATTATTTTTAGCATCATTAAATGGAATTTGAGTAGTGTGGCACGCTGTCTTAGAAACATGTCTTGTTATGGACTTAAATACAAACAGATGCTTATTTTATGACACATCTCATTCGATAAAGCTAGTAGGGAATCATCAAAGCTGTTAATCATAATTTTCTGGCCAAATGTCTAAAGTAACATTACACAATAATGTGTTTATTATTTAAACGTATTTTCTCAGAATTGCCCATTTTCTAAGCCATGTTGTGTACAGTGATTTTAGTGTCATTTTTGTGTGCATTTCCAAACAAATCTGAGGAAAATGTTGATATTCCTGATGTTTGTGTCTTCTATTCACTTTATATTGTCTCCATACTTAAAAAAAAAAAAAAAAGTTTCAATTTGAGCAATTATCAGACAATCTTATCTTTTCTAGCTACAATAAATCTGTTTATTTGTCTGCATGGCTTTAACGTACAGGTGAAATAATTTCCTGATTCATATAAAATAAACCTTGTTTTTGGTACTGCAACATAGGGTCAGTTCCCAGGAAAATACTCACTACAACTTTTAACTTGCAAAATTTTAATGCTAGGGTATTTACCAGAAACTTTCTTTGTTGAGAATTCTTTCTTTCTTTTTTTTTTAGATCAGAGATCTAGCTGATTAGCCAGTGTCTTTGGTTTTAATTGTATCATAGTACCTCTAATTTGAAGTTAAATTTGTTGCAAAATAAAAATGTGATTTGATTAAAGAGCCTTTTTGTAACTTAAGACTTATGGAAAATATTTGGTGTGAGTTCATCTTCCATAACTTTTTAGCTACATCATAACTAAAGACTCACGATAAATGAAGATAAATCAGCATTTCTTCTTTGAAGCTTCTGCACATTTAATTAAGACTGCTGAATCACCAGTTATACTATAATATTGTGGTGCCTTATCTCCATACACCCTGGCACCCTGGGTATTCTGAGGCTATGTCTGGGAGTTCGGGTCTGCTTGGTGTGGATGCCCAGTAAATGGGGTAAAAGATTAATAGCAGTGTGAGGCCATGGAAACTCTGAATGAGACGTTCCTCAAGTGCATAGTCTCGGTCTGTATTTATCAAGTGTCTAGGAGGAAGAGGAATAACATAAAGGCTAATGTTCATAGCTACTATAATGAAGATGATAACAGGAACCCACTTGCCTTTAGGATGTTCCACCTTATAATAAAATCTTCTTGACTTACAAATGTCCTGTTACAGTGGTACTGTATATGAGGCACAAAACAAATCAGATGCAATTCTAGGGAAATCACAGTGGTTTATATCTCCATGTAGCTTTGTAGGCTAACCAAACAAATAAATGAATAAATAAATAAATAAATAAATAATCAGAGCTCAGGGAGCCCAGGAGATATAAAACCCAAACCTCCTCATACCTTCCCTCACTGTCTCTCCTCTCTTCCTCTGTAATACACCCCATGAACTACTGAGAGCAGATGAAGTGTTTTGTGTAATTTTTTCCGAATGATTTGCTTGAAGTTGTACAATCTGTTCAGAGACCTCCTGTTTTTGAGCTGTTATTCATTACGGTGACATCACAGGTTTGTAATGTGTGTGAGATGTGTGACAAGTCGGTGATTGAGGAAAGGTTCTTGAACTCGAACGAACCTCATGGATGTTGCTGGCTTAAAAGAGCACATCTAAAGCTTAACGGTCCATTTTAAGACCGGATCTGAGGAACCTGGCTTGTTTTGAAGGACTGAACTGAAGCCACAATTCACAATGACAGCGTGACTCTTCTCTTTCATCTTGTGGTGGGTCTCTTCTTTGTGCCAAAAATTCCTGTTTTTTTTTTTGAGTACATTTTTTTGAGTATAAATAGTCTTGCTTAAGAGGAGTATATCCCCCTTCTTTGAAACAAATAGGGTTGAAAATGAGCTTTGTTTTACACTTTGGCCTTGGGTGAGGGTTTTGTCAGTTCTGACAGGTTTGGAAAGTAAGGAGAGGAATATATATATATTTTTTGCTTTTTTTTTGTCTCACCTACTACTGTGTTGTTGGGGAGTGGGAGAAACCCTAAGAACCTGATAGCTAGACAATATTCCAAGCTTAGGATCAAACCGGGAACCCTGGAGCTAAGAAATGACAGTTCTGTGGTGCCCCAGTTTTATGCTTTGTGTGATTAAAAAGGTAATGGACCGAGTTGCCGCTGAACCAGTTCCAACTGGTAAAGTGATCATTTAAACTGCATGTACAGTATGAAAAGCTGAATGGATGTCCATGATTTCAAATAACAGCACTGCCAAGCACTCACCGATGATCCCTTGGCTACCCCAAGGTATAAAATATAAGTTGCTCCGTATAAGGGCGTCTGCCAAATAGCGTAAACGAATGATGAAAACAAATTGAACATGTGCTTTGTTTCTCCATCTCCAGAAATACATTACACACTCCACGGACCTTAAAACTACTGATAGATGTGATAGAGGATGTGAGCTAGCCTTTATTCATTTACGGTACTTTAACCTGATACTTAGGCGAAAAGCTCGGCACTCATTGATTGTGTACCTCAGAGTGCATTTATGTCATTTATGTATTTAAGAGACCGATATTTATTCAGGGATAGTTGGAGCAGACGAGTGATGAAAGATCCATAAACGTCCCTTGCGCTGAAGTGAGCGCCAACTCTGTGATAATGTACACCGTCCTCCTGACTGTTTGCACGAATGTACAAGTGTTTATTTATGAGTCCGGCTACGTGACTATAGACTTTCTGAAACCATCTGTAATGACCGTGATTGTGTGTTGAATTGTGAATGGGCTGGGCTGTGTGACAGACTTGGACTCTTGCCTTCTGTTTCGAAGACAAAACGAGTTGTTCTGTGTGTGTGTGTGTGTGTGTGTGTGTGTGTGTGTGTGTGTGTGTGTGTGTGTGTGGCTAGACTGAGTTGGTTCTGGCCAAGCTGAAGCATTAAGGGCCATCAAGGATTTTGGAAAACAGCACCGTCTGAATTTTTGAGGGGAGCGACGTGATACTGCTGATAAAAGGTTCTCACTGGGAAAGACTAACATTCCTGTAGGGTGGCCAAACTGCAATACCAGCTGCAGATGGCAGGGGGCTCTCGTACATAAAGAGGACACAGATAGCAGAGATATGATCCAGGTGCTCACTCAAATGTCATCATCGATTAGGTGTAGGAATGACCAGATTCTCCATTTCACCTCTTTCTTTTATGACCGGCCTCTGGACAACCCCCAGAACATCTGATAAACCTGCAGGCTTGGACAACAAGAAAACAAGTTCTATTATTTTTTTGATTTAATTTAAATACTCCAGAGCATTTGGCAATTCCTGCTCTCCTGATGAAATGACTAACTTGCTGACCCCAGCGAACTGGCCATTCTACTCGACTTAATGACCTCACGTCTGCCTCTTGCGTCCTCACTCTGTGGCGTGCGAGTGGCCACACTCATTAAATACCGTGAGTCTACAGTGAGTATAAACGTCTCCGGGTACGAGAGAACAATTTTCGTTGCTAGCGTGTTAGCGGATTAATGAGATATTTACAGAACGGTTATGGCTTCATGCTGGTTTGTATTAAAACAAACATTCGAAGATGAACCCATCTGGGTTTACATGGAATTTGAATTTCATAGCATTACTACTCTGTGGCTTATAGCTATGTGACTGATGACAGATAAATTAGTACCATTACCGTAGTGCTTGGCCCTCTAATGTTAGGACGTTAGCCTCCCAGACAGAATGTTTTCTTCGTGCAAGTCTAACATTGTATTTTAATAATGAACAGATGAGTTTTGGCCAGTTGTTGCGAAGCGAGCCAGCGAGATGAGTAAACACCCCTCCTTTCCTTCTCTGCTGAAAATTTCTGACTGTCCTCACAGAACCCACACAAATTGATTGCAATTTTTGTATAAACTAATGCTAGATTTTTTTTTTTCAGTCCCAGAAAATGTTGCTGCTTCAGCCATCCATTTCCATCGGTCTTCAAACAATTTCACTTTGTGTCACTGCCTCTGCGAATGGCTGCTAGCATGACTCATCAATGCTACAGTACCTGCCAATGTGGCTAGATTCAGCTTCAACAACAAGAAATGTTTAAAAATCGCTCCTGAACACACTGTAGCTGCAGTGTGGATGAAACATCGGAGAGAACCTGCATAATTCTTTCCTTCTTTTCTGTTATTCAGGAGATAGTAACTTCCCTAGTTTGATTAATGATATCACTCTGATACTAAAGATATTTGGAACTGAAGTTTGTTACCTAAATCACAGACTGGGATACAAATCTGATTTTCTATATTAATCTGACACATCAAATCTGATCTTTTCCCCCTGTGCACATTTATAGTACTCTCATTAGCATCAACTGCTGGCAGTGTGGCAAAAAACAGTGGAGGGCAGCAATAGGGGCAGTGGTGGCTCAGTGTGTTACGGAGCGGAAGATCGGCGGTTCGAGCCCCAGCTCCGCCAGGTTGCTGCTGTTGGGCCCTTGAGCAAGGCCCTTAACCCTGTCTGCTCCAGGGGTCCCGTAAAAATGGCCGACCCTGCGCTCTGACCCCGGCCTACTAACAAGAAGCCGGAATATGTGAAGAATAAAGAATTTCACTGTGCAGTAATGTATGTGTGACCAGTAAAGGCTGACTTAAAAAAAAACTTAAGAGCACTTCTAAAGCTGGAAGGAACTCTACCGAAACTGAATGTAGTTTCTTATAAATTAGTAAAAAAAAAATAAAAAATGGCAGGCACTATCATTTTCATGTTCTGCCTCAATAGGACTGGAAAGTATTGAAAATAATGGTGTTTCCATTTGACTGGGAGATGTAGAGCGTGACAGCCAGTGTTGAGGCAGGAGTGAAATGTGTAAAGAATTATATCAAGTGCCGGACTGAGAGGATGGCAGGAATCAAAGCAGTACAGGGAGATGTAGAGGATAGCAGGTTTGAAGCCAGTACTGGGAGTTGTACAAGATGAGGACTGGGAGATGTTGAATATAGGAGTTGATGCGGCAGAACTGGGAGATGTAGAGAACAGGATGTGATAAAGATAGGAGGTGGTGAGGCAAGACTGGGAAATGTAGAGAACAAAAGGTGATGAGGCATGATGAGGAGATTTGGAGGATAGGCGGTGATGATGCAGGACTGGGAGATGTAGAAGTCAGAAGGTGTTGAGGTAGGATTTGGATGTGTCCATAGGTGTTGGGGTTAGGCTGGTTGGTGAAGTGAATGCAAGCATTTGTTCAGTTGGTACTGGGTACTCGGTGTAATTTTGGGAAGGTGGATTTAATTTGGGTTTGGACAGCATTAACGGGAACAGCATTGGAAAAGTTGGTATGCCTGGCAAGGCATTTATCCAGGTTAGCGCTAGGAGAGGGAGTGGTTAGGGATAAATACAGAGTTGATCTAGGTTACAGTATGTTAATGATAATTTGGACACATGTTAAGAAAAAATTTAACAGATGTTGGGGCTTATGTGGGGAATGAAGGATAATGGAATAGGGTTCTGTTAGGAGATGCACTGTAAGCAATAAAGTGTCTGGGTTAAAGATATATTGAGGATAAGCGTGAGGTGATGTGGTTGGGGTATGTAGGTGTTAAGAGTAAGGGTTGGAAATGAACGGATTAGAAAAAAGCTGTTGTCCTTAGTTTTAATGATGGGTGAGGTTGAGGTATGAGGATATGCTGCAGTATAATACATTTAGAAGTTGTTGAGGTAAGATAAACATCAGCAAGCCTTAACAATAATGAAGGCTATGGATGGAAGGTGTTGGTGCTTGGAAGTTTGATGTAGCTTATGGAGGTATGGAATGTAATCCCAATAGGTGAATCCTTGGAGGTGGTATGATAGTATGATGGGTAAGGATTAAAAGGTGTTGGGGCGGAGGTGTGATTTATAGGGCAAAGGATGGGGACATATTTGAATGTTATGTCAGAAAATGTCAAGGTTAAAAGTTCTTTGGAATTGAGCATACATATGTGTATTGAAATAAAAGAAAGAGAGATAAACTTGGGCACTTTAAAAGCAAGACTTATGAATGGTGGTTGTTTTTGAAAAACAGAATCTGATGTAAATAAAAAGGAAAATGCTAAAAGGGCAAGGGAGAGTGTTGAAGTACGGCTGATGTGTTGTTGAGTTGATATCAGGAGGTGCTGAGTTAGAGCTCTTAGCAGAAACCTCCATGTCCCAACGTTTACACAGATATGGTTATATCAGCTGAGCAAGCAGGGATGCTGTGGTGCTTCATGGTGTGAGCTGGAAGCTGAGATGGGTCAGGTCTGTAATGTTTTATTCCCATGAACAGGTCCAGTGCCGAGGGCAACATGGCAGGTGGCAACATTACAACACAAACAAAAACATATTTTCATATTTTGTGATACTGACTGCAAATGGGAAGCAGCTGCTAGACCCAGATCCTAGACAGATCCTCCTTTTCCACTGCTTAGGGTTCTTGGCAGCTCTATGATGCAGACAGGTTGTTATGGTACTGTGTTTATTATTAATACACACTATTAATGCTTCTTCAATGTGTTTCATGGATGTGAAGAAACAATGACAAGTTTACCGCTCATGCTACAACACAACATTCACGGATATGGGCTTCTTAAATCTGAGTCTTTCACGTAATCTCTCTTTCCCATATGTACACTGCTTACCGTTTCTTTCTTTCTTTCTTTCTTTCTTTCTTTCACACCCTCATTCTGTCAATCTTTCTCTCATTTCTGTATTTACTTGCTCTCCCCGTGTCTCTCTCCTCCTTCTCTGTGAATGGGCCAGATCCCTCCCACCTGCCCATAAAAGTCTCTAGCATGCTGCATGTGGTTTATAACCACAGTTTGGTTTGTGCATCCTTCTGCCGCAGCTCCACTTCACCGAGAGGAAAAAGAAAGAGTGCAAGAGAGAGAAAGTGAGAGAAAGAGTGAGGGACGGCGAAGTAGACAGAGGTAAGCAGACCCTGACGCATGTTTAGTATAAACTGAAAACATGAGTGATATGAAGTCTCCCTGTTTGCGATTCAGCCGGCTGTGGTTCAGGTTATCTGGCTCCTCGGAATGGTTGTGTAACACGGAGAGAGCAATGGGAAGCCAGAGATGCTCGGAATGCTTTGCCTGTTAGATCCCTGTTGGATTGCTGTGTTTCATAACCAAGGTGATTATAGCTGCTCAGGACGCCCAGATCCGAAATTGAGAATCAGGCCAAGGTTGGCTCGTCAGTTTGGTGTCAGATTTGACACATTTTCCAGTCTGATTTCTGCCATGAATTATTTCTTCATTTTCTTCTCTTTATAGAAGGTCAAAACACTTCATATGATCAAAATTCTAACCTGATCTGCATCAGGCATCAGAGCTCCTGTATTGTATTGAATATGCAGAAATGTGGCTGGTGCATCCATACTTGCAAATCGCCAGTGTAACAAAAATGTCCCAGAAAAATAAACAGTTAAATACTAGAAAAAGAATATCTGAAACAGTTTCAAGGTTAAAAGGGAAAAAAAAAAAATCTATGTCCAGCTTAGTATGCTAGAGCTTTTATAGCACTTGAAGGTCTCACACAATCTATGTACAACAAACTCCCCCTTTGCAGGTGCAATGCTATTTAAGTCCAGCTGTTGGAGAAATGACCAGAAGTCCACCCAACAGATAAAACTCCGAGCTCAGAGGTGGCCCTGGCAGCAATCGGAGCAGTGCTCGGTTCTTACAGCCTTTGTGTTGAGACTATGTGACTCATTTACAACACATGTTTTTGATAAAGCTGTATTTTTTTTTATGTAAATGAAACCTGCTGGAAGCCTAATCCCTGTGAATTATATTCGTCTGCCAGTAGCAACTAATTCTTTCCCGGCTTCATTAAAAAACCTTTTAATTAGTGTGGGTAGGGGAGGGTATGTCGAGACACACAGTGTGTATCTGAATTTTTGCACTGTGAACGGACCAGCATTTTACTGAGTGAGGTAATTTTTTTCCCCTTAAAATTTCTTGCCCAGCTGTCCCCAAAGAAGCACTGGAAAATAGTTTTTAACTAGCAGAAGATGACCAAAATTATCTGTAAGGAAATCTTTCTCGATAAATGTGATAAACCTATCCGAAATATCTCAAGTAAGTTTTGCTAACCATTATCTCACAAAATACAAACAAGGAAATACCCAAAGCTGCTAATGTCAGCTGGAAAGATAAATCCTACAGTAGTAAAAAAAAAAAAAAAGGATAACCATTAAACATTAGCTTGTTACTGTAAATTGTAATAATACATTACAACAATATTTATTGCACAACAGTGCTAGAGATAATCGTAGTGAAAACCAGAAGCTAGCTTACGTTAGATAATATTTCCCAAGCGAAACTAGCTAGTTAATTATGAAGAAACTCCAGTGGCTAGCCAAATCATTTTAAGCATTATACAAGAAAGATAGCTAATGATAAAGAAAACCAAACGTTAGCTCCTATTAGAAATAAAATTAGCTAGCATTATTACAGATGAACGAATGAAGCTAGATCGCTAGTATTAGAAGAATGTTCCCAAACAAAACTAGCTAATGCTAGAGAATATCCTTTAAGCTACTACATCTTATAGACTGGAATTAGTGATAATCTTTAAATTTCAATCCTGGATGTTTGAAAACATGTGAGAAAATGTTGCCAGACAACTCGGGCTAGACAATGATGAAGAAAATCCCCAAGATACATGTAGCTAACATTCACGTGCTTGTCCTAAAAACAAAAGAGCTAATTTTATGATGATTTTATGCTAGTTATCTGATATTTGAAGTTTGAATATATTTGAAGATATTTGAAATTTGTTCATTTAAAGGTGAGACTGTAGAGACTTACTTTGTCACTGAAAACCAGAGTATAAAGATTTATAGTTAAGACATTCTTGCTGAAGTAGAGTAGCATGACTAATTAGCTAGATTAGCTTTGGCAGCAAACATTCCTACTTGTAGCATAGGCGGAGAAAAAGGATTTTATATGAAATGGTTCACCAAATGATGTGATTTGTGATCTAATTCCCCATGACTGGAGGAAAGGTGCCATGTATTCTCTCACTATTTAATAAAATTGAGATTAGCTTTATTGGCGCGACGGTTTCAGTAACATCACTAGAGACTTACAGGTGTGGCAATTCTTAAGAAACATAACCCACAAATCAATACTAAATACCTATAATATTAATTAGATTGAAAAAAACAAACCCTGTTTAAACACCCGTATTTTATTAATGACAGCTGGAGTCGCTCACACGGGACCAAGCACAGACCGTAGGGGTAAAAAACAAGTGCTTTCTTGACCACATGGCCGGCGTACCTTCAGGTTTCATAGCCAATGAATCTGTCACCATGTGTTTGCCCAGTAAAGTACTGTTTGCCCAAGTATGATTTGTGATGATCCAGGGTATTTATTTTCTGAAACTTGAAATGCGTCAGAATCCTGAAAATCAGGTACAGCTAAGCTAGTTAGGGCTCCTTCCTCCATTTATTGAGCCATTTTCCGAAGGGAAAAAACCTAAAAAGACTGGATTTACACCAGTTTGGCACTTTAGAGAGCTGTCCTAAGATTATTATTATTATTATTATTATTATTATTATTATTATTATTATTATGGAGTTTGGAAATATGGGTTCAACTTTGCTTTTTTTCTTTGACTGGTGCAGAAACGTAACCCTGTTTTTAGTAAAACGGTTCCCACAAAGCTCCGGTTCTGTGTGCTGTAAAGATCAGGCATTAAATTCTTGATGTTGTAATAAAATAATCAACGACAGAGTTGTGCAAAGGAGCTTAGAAGTCTTATAATCTTTTATGCAACATTCACTTTTTAGTCATGTTAAGAGATTTAGATGTAAATGTGAGTGGGGAAAAAAAGTACCAAGGAAAAAATATTTCCTGCTGTTTGTCCTTCGTAAGTCATTTAGATTCTCTTTCCTTTTGTGACCTCATATAAGAAAAGTCCCCTCTCAGAGCAGTGGCTCATTTATATGAACCTTGAAATGGTGTGATTGTAGGAGTGGTGAAATAAAAGGAGTTATAGCAATTACATTACCTGAGGGTATTTCGGGTCAAGCATTAACATGCACACACTTTGGGGGGGTTCTGAGGGTTAACTTGTTAAAGTAATAATCGAATATGGGACCTTTAAAGTTACAGCTTCCTCTCTGACGTCTGACATTGAAAATGATAACATCAGAATGAGCCAGTTATGGAACCAGTGCTTTAATAATCAATAAGCATAAAAGTTGATAAGGACAAGAAAATGCAATTAGTTCAGTGTTTAATGATCTATAGAAAGAGAGAGATGGAGATGGAGATGTGGTTACATACAGGTTGGTTATGGTTTTTAATATATATATATATATATATATAAAGGGAGGAAGCGACAACAAGAGTAAGAGAATTAAATAAAAGGGCTAGAATGATTGAGAGAACAGAAACTGAGACAGATACTGTAGATATATAGAGACTAGCAGGAGATAGCAGAGATAAAAGTGACTGTGTGTGTGTGTGTGTGTGTGTGTGTGTGTGTGTGTGTGTGTGTGTGTGTGTGTGTGAGAGAGAGAGAGAGACAGAATGTGTTTTACAGCTTCGGTTTGTGTCGCTGGCTCACTGTCAGTTCCGTCAGCTGATTCTACATTCCTGCACTGTCAGGATTAACGCACGCACGCACGCACGCACGCACGCACGCACGCACGCACGCACACACACACACACACACACACACACACTCAGGAAAAGACTAAAATATGCACAGACACACACACAATTGAAATGATGTTTAGTGTGTTTCTGTGTTGCTTGCTACAGTTTTTGGATTTTGGAAGTGTGTGTGTGTGTGTGTGTGTGTGTGTGTGTGTGTGTGTGTGTGTGTGTGTGTGTGTGTGTGTGTGTGTGTGTGCGCGCCTGCTCACACATGTGTACAGAAGTTGAGTGTATGGAGTTAAGATGTACATCATAAGTTTTCTCGATTTCTCTCACCCTGTTTCTCATTATAACACAAGAACACACACACACACACACACACACACACACACATGAAGACTGAAATATGCACACACATGCACAGATTAACATTTTGTGTGTTTCTCTGTACATGCTGCAATCTGCAGCAGAGAAACACACACACACACACACACACACACACACACACACACACACACACACACACACACACACACACACACACACACACACACACACACACACACACA
>JAAGKR010005004.1:0-55169 GCA_011419295.1 Clarias macrocephalus
TATATAGATAAAATCATCTGTAAATATCTACCTAAATATGGATCAACTTTGAAAGTGTGAATTGATGATTTATCACACTCCACTTTATATACAAATTCTTATCTCGTTCTTACCTTGAATTTGGGCCTTGTCTGATTACATTTCATTATGAAAATGAAAAATAAGTGTTCTCCCGAAAACACAATTTTTCTACCAAAAATAAAGTGAGCCATTTTTAAACAAGCCATTTTTTGCTACAAACAGCGCCCCCTGGGTGTAGTACCCACACAGAAAAGTGAATTCTTGAACTTCTTACATTTTATACAACTAGTTAGTAGTTATCCTACAGTAGCATTTCTTACAACATGTTTATCGTACAGCTAGGTAGCTAAACACAACTAAACTAACAAACTAATCAGTGAGAAATGTGGTTGTTTGATTGAATGTTGGGAAGTACTAACTATCTAACTGCATTACTGTAGCTCTTTACACCCTCCAGAGAAAACAACCATCCCCCCGTGCTTTATGTTGACTCGCACCAGTTGTTTGGGGTTTGTTCACTTAAGCGCATTGTAATTAATTCATGTAGAACTGAGAAAAGCTAGATTAAATGACGCTTCCCGATTCATTTTGTTCAAAATGATCAACATTTGCAGCTCTGCCTTGTTTGTCGCTTGAACCTTCAGAATTTACCTCTGGACTTTGGTTGACTTGAGAACTAGGGAACAAATATAACTTATGGTGCTTTTCTTTGTATAAGACGTCATCGCTCAGTTTAATGTATATTCGGTTCGGAAGTTCAAGACAACTTCAGTGATGAAATCAAACTTTTGTCAGAGTATTTCTTTACAGCAGCACTTGAATTAAGTACTTAAGTGAGTTTGAGTGAGGCACGTCCTGAAATATTGCTGTCACTGTGGATGACGACCTCGGATTTGTCCAGTTCGCTTGTGGTCTCATAGAACATGAGCAACATTTCCCCTCGTTCAGTGTCAGACTGCGGCTGACCGTCCGCATCTCTTCACAAAACAAATTATTTATTGCGTCCTACTTAATAAACGTCTACAGGCTCCAGGCTGTCTCTCTGAAGGGAAGAACACCTCGTGCCTCCATGTTCTCCCCATAAAAAAGCCTTGTTCATTTCAGTGCATGATTTAAGTATCTAAAAATAAGTTAAAGGGTTTTACAAGGGAGCTCGGTGTTCCCGGGCTAAAGAATAACCAGTGCTATGATGCTGGGTTTCTCTTTCCTTTCGCTTTTTTTACTGAGCTTCTGCCAGTCGATGCTGTGCGTCGTTACTCTGTCAGCGTTCGTCTCAGATCCTGATGGGTCGCTCAGAGCACTTGAGCTTGAGAGTCTCCAGAGAACTGTCGTGATGGCCGCTTAGCTCGATACGTGTGCTCAAAGGTCAGCATGTTGTCATCGATAAAATGCCAACATTTTTTATTGCAATAGACTCCCACTATACTGATGTCATATTAGACAGGTAGTTTATTTGTTTTGTCGGAGGAAAATACAAGTTAAAAAGTACCTATTGTATATAAGAGATAATTACGTAGTGTATTATTACCTGCCTGACATGCTTGGAGTCCTGGTGTATTCACACACATTGACACATTGGGAGGAAACCAGAGAACCCAGAAAAAAAATCTGTACACCATATATAGAAGAATATGTTCAGGTCAAAGCAGGACTTTTGAACCTGCAGAATAACAGAACCCAGTTATGAGAGTTAAAACTCTTTTTATTTCCCTATATAATACCCATCTATATCATGCTTTTTCAGTTTCATGCCTGAAACGCCAGCCTCCCAGGAACTCCATTAATGGTCCAAACATGTGGAAATGGCTTGGAGTGAGATCAGGACTGTATGGGGGACGCGGCAATAACTCTCAGCCTAGTTACTGTAACGTGCAAGTGGTGCTGTGGGCAGTATGAGGATGTGTAGAACGCCTCTGGTTGTTCTTTTCAATTTTTTGCATTAAAGAAATGCGAGGGTAAAGGAGTTCCTGGGAGGCCGGCGTGTCAGACATTAAGCAGGCAGTCCGATCACGAGAAAACGTTCTACCTTGACGATATCCAAGCACTATTGAAACACTGGTTTATCTAGAAATTTCATATTTTTGCACAATATTTACTAGCTGCTATTGGCATAAGAACCTTTTTTTTTCCTTTGCAGCTACTTCAGCAAGAGATGTTTACTGTTTTTATCTATCATCTCATGGACAATGTACTTGCACTACCTCAACTCATTATAACAGAGTATTGCATTGTGTCACAACTGTTGCTCGTTTGCACATTTTTTGTCTTTTCGGTCTTATTAGTTTTGTTAATTTATGGTTTTATGAAAATTGTTATTTCACCTTAACAACCACCCCCAGAAGTTCCAATGCTGAAGTACCACTGTATGTCGAGAAATAAACGGAGCTTTTATTCTCTTAACTGTGTTCTGGGCTGCACGGTGGCGTAGTGGTTAGCACTGTGACCTTGCACCTCCAGGGTCCAGGTTTGGTTCCCACATCGGAGTTTGCATGTTCTCTCAGTGCTTGGTGGGGTTCCACGGGTACTCCAACAGTCCAAAGACTGCATATCAGGTTAAGTTGTGCATAGAGAGTGTGTGCCCTGAGATGTATTGGCACCCCATCCTGGGTTAGGCTCCAGGCCCCCCTGCAATCCTGTACGCCGGGTATAGATGATGAGTGAGTGATAACTGTGTTCTGTTATTCTGCACAATCAGAGTCCCGGTTTGACTCGAACAACCATCATATGTGTGTTATGTATTAATATAAGCATTTTCTCATTTTGATATCGGGTATGGTTACATCAGAAGGACTCTATAGGAAACAAGTTGGTCAGCCTCTTTTTTATGTGAACTGAAGAAAGAAAAAAAAAAGCTTGCATTGCCTTTATTTTAATTTATTTATGAGGAGAACATTAGCACTTCTGGCAGCTAGGTGGAGAAAGCAGAGGATAAGGAGGAGGAGGATGAGGAGGAGGAGGAGGAGCAGCGAAGGGAGCCTTTATGAATAAATAACAAAGTTGCACTTACTGAAGTAAAAGCCCCGGTCCCCGCACACGAACTGCAGCGTGTCCACAAGCTCCGCCCCGCACAGGGTCTCAGGCCCCGCCCTCGCCGCCAACGGCGTCAGCGCGAGCGCGCACAGCAGCAGCAGCCGGACAAGCGCGCGGCCGCGAGACACACAGTGCATGGTCCACTGCATCCCAAAGAGAGAGAGAGAGAGAGTTTAAAGTGAAACCCAGCCCAAGACTACACACTCAACTATCACAAGCTCCAAAAGAAAAGATAAGAAATAAAAATAAAAAATAACAATAAAAATCATGGTAATCAAGGAGAAAAGGAAATGTTATTCAGCAGTGAAAAAAAAAAGTTTTCTTCATTTGTTTTGTTTATTTGTTTATGTTTATTCATATATATTTATATATCTTTATTTATTTGTTTGTTTGTTCACCCCACCTCTCTTAAAGATGCTGGCACCGGGTTCAGCAACCCACATTACGCGCAGATCCGCGTATTCAAAGCACGACCACCTAAATAACTCAAACATCATCTTTGTGTCTTCTCTTCTTTCATGTCTTTCTTCCGTCTAAATGTTTATCTAACGCGATGGATGTCATAGATTAAATATCCAAAAAATACAACAACAACAACAACAAAAATAATAAAAATAAATAAATAAATAAATAAATAAATGTAAACGGACAGGAGCGGCGTTTTACGCATCGGGGTTCGCGCGCATTCACGGCTCCAGTCCCGCGCACACACTCAGCGGTCCGGATTCCAGCAGAACTTCATCAGAACTGATGCCCATTTTGCATATTACTTTATTTATGTTTTTTTTTTATCCTAAAAAGAGAACAGTAATAATGACACGTCTGAAGTTTAACGTTTAATCAGCGTCTGCGTGCAAAGACAGAAAGATTAAAGAAGACTTGATAAAGTGTGTGAGTTCTGTGTTGCTCAGTTGCTTGAGCATCCTATTCAGACAAGATCTCTGATTCAAAAAAAAAAAGAGCAGGTTGCAAAGGAGATTTCTTTTTTTTTAATTATGATTATTTAAAATAAATTTCATATAAAATTCAAAAGTTACCTTCAGGACATCACCACCCATGTGTCCTCTAGACATCCCAGCGTCTGTCCGGCGAAAACACTTGTTCCAAAGTCATTAAAATAAGAAATAATATGTGGGAGGAAAAAAAAAAGAAGAAAAAAGAAATATGCAAAAGCTGCGTGGAGGAAGCACGATGCCGGTGTCACGTCTCGATATTCCGACTTTGTTCCATTGCGCAGGCTCGATTCGGAGACGTGAGATTTAACGGACAGGAGACGGATTTAGTGGAGAAAATCCCTCACATTTATCTACATTACGGAGACATTTTCAACAGGAAACAGCTGGGGCAGCAGCAGCACTCGCCCGCTACCTCGTGTGCGCTAAGTTATTCGCTGAGGATTTTTTTGGGCCCGATTTCAAATTACGTCATCCCTCCCCCTGTTTCTTAGAACCGGACTGAATTTTGATCTGTCCAAAGATCCCACTTGATTCCTCTCGGGAATTCACGGTGCCATCCGAAACTTGCTCTGTGTGTGTGTGTGTGTGTGTGTGTGTGTGCGCGCGCGCGCGCGCGCCTGTGTGTGTGTGTAAAACGCGCGCTCTTACGCGTCCTTGATCTCCAGCCGGTTTTTACGCACTTTATATTAACACCCAGGGTGTGTATTTAGCTTCACTCTATCTCCTACACTCATCCCCAGCTACCGAACTCTGCTCCACAGCATTGTGGTGGCATGGAAAGGTTTTATGCGCTTGAGAAGACTCGAATCAGAGATGCACAATGGCACACCAGAGAGCTCAGAGTGTACCCATGAGAACCCTGCTGGAGGTGTTAATGAGGTGGTGATGGTGAAGCCGGAGGTGTTCGTCTATCTAAAGAGGCAGCTCCTCTTCTCTGAATCGGAGGTCGGGCTTGTAGAGAGACTATTTATTTGCACAGCATCATCTGCGCGTGAGTGAGTGATGGATGCTTTGTCTGGCTGCTCGGCTGAGTTTTGTCCATGTCGGTCTGGCTGACCGTGGAGGAATGAGCTCTCTCGGCCTTCTCACGAACACACAGTGCATTCATTACCAGGGCAGCAGAGTTAGAGCTAGCTCCTAGAAAGGTTTTGCTCCACTGGCGCACACTGGAGTGAGGCATGACTCAAAGCCACAGAGGGGGAAGAAAAGGCCACCATGTACATTTCAGGGATGGACAGAGAAAGAGAGAGAGGTCATGCTTTTGGCACAACAGTGTCACCTCCCACCTAGAGCGTACGCAAACTGAAAGGTGCCTATTCAAGTCAGGTTTTGGCACATGGATAAATTTCACATTTAATCACAGTCTTGCTTGTTTTTTACCGCTCTGCCGACTTTTAATGATCACAAGTGCACCGTCTCCGGTTGATCTGCCGTACATCGCTCTTTCATTCTGTAAATCTCTCTGTGAACAAAACATGAAAGACATTTTAAACACAAGTGATGTGTCATAGAGAGAGAGAGAGAGAGAGAGAGAGAGAAAATAAGACCCTGATGAGGGAGTAAATGTTTGTAGCTGCGTCTGTGTTATTTTAAAACTGATTAATAAAAAAATTTAATCAGTATCAAGTTGCCACAGTGGTGTAGTGGTTAGCACCGTCGACTCGCAACACCTCCAGGGTCCGGGTTTCGAATCCCGTCTCGGGGTCTGTGTCCACGGGGTTTGCATGTTCTCCGCATGCTTGGTTGGTGTCTCTTCCGGGTACACCGGTTTCCTCCTACATGCAGATTAGCCTATTGGGCGTTCCCAAATTGCCTGAATAAGCGTGCGAGTGTGTATGCATGTGTGTGCCCTGCGATGGATTGGCACCCTGTTCAAGGTGTCTCCTGGGATAGGCTCCATGTCCAAACCATAGCTCACACCTGACATCTTAGACTTGTGTGACAAAAGATGGAGCATAAAATAAGACATGGGCAAGGAGAAAGGGGGGAGGACAGGACAGGGACATCAGCAATAGTGAAATTAGAAGTTTACTGAGAAAGGCAAAGCAGAGACAGAGGAACGATGGACAGAGATGCAAGATATCCTGAACAGTAACAACCCAAACAAGTCACTCACCACTCAGACACAGGGCAGGGTTAGAACAATCCAGGACAAGGACAGAAACTGTCTGACAGAAGAACAGGGCATAGTTAAGAGATGGACAGAATATTGTAAAGACCTATACAACACTCATGGCAATTGAGACCCATCAGTGCTGTCTGGTCAGAAGTTATCACACCAGAACGATCCCTCAAAACTTACAGAGGAAGTGGAAACAGCAGCTACTATGGGAAGGCAGCAGAGATGGACAAAGACCCAGCAGAACTTTTGAAGTATGGAGGAGAGAGAGTGATTGACATTCTCACCATCATCTGCAACAGGATCTGGCAGACTGGCGAGTCACCTATGACATGGACACCATCATTGAAAAGCAACCTTCAGCTCTGCTCCATCAGCCATGTGAGCAAGGATGATTCTCGATATTATCCTGAACAGCTACAAGTGGTTTCCATCATTGCAGAAGAACAAGCTGGGATTAGGGAGGTTAGAAGCGCCACAGAGATGATATTTAAACTGGGCATTTTTTTTGCAAGAAGCATTTCCAGCGTTAGACAGAGTGAAACTATGTCTTGATCGAGTCTTGCATGAGCCATTATGGGTCACAGTTCTTCAACAAAGGGAAGAACCTCATGAGCACCACCTTCAAGAGGCTATATGCCAGATTGACCAGCATGGTACTGGTGCAATGCATCATGGTGAAGTGGTTCCACACATCAGTTAGAGTCCATCTCTTCTAAATGATCTCTTCTTATCAACACTTTGCAACATTTTCCTGGAACTGATCATGACTGATATGCTGGATGACCACATCAGAGGAAGAACGACCACCAAACTCCTCTTCTCTGTCAACACTGTCTGGAATTAAATAAGAACTTTTCAGCTTGGTAAAGAGACTGGACAAAACATCAGAAAGATATGGGATGAAGATAAACACAGAGAAGACAAAGCTGTCCCTTTGAAGACGTCCTCACTATGGTGAAGAAGAGGAAGCTGAAGTGGTTGGGGAACGTGCCATGATCCGATGATATTTTTAGCCAAAATCATCCTACAGAGAACTGTGGAACAGAAGAGATGAAAAGGGAGACTGAAAAAGTCTTACTGACAACTGTGAGGAGTGGAGCTCCAAGCCCTTCACTAAGATCCAGAGACTGGCACACAACTGGCAGAGGATGGAGAGAACTGGTGTACAGCTCATGGTTCAGCGCCTCCACAACTCATCATGTTAAAGGAGTTAAAAGATCAGGGCAAGGCAGATTCTGCCCACGAGTCCACAAAAATATTTATTTATTTAGTTAGTTAGTTCGTTAGTTAATTAGCACATTCACATTTGACCTTTCTTTCTTACTTTCTTTCTTTCTTTCTGTTTGTCTATTCTACTTATTTCCAGACTTATGAATGATCGAATTTCAAATTTCTGCAGATACGAACATTCATAGATGTGAACAAATGACAGAAGTCGCTCATGTGTATTGTACAAAAATAGACACTGCAGTGCACCAGATACCAATATTATACAATTATATACAATATTTTCAGTGTGTAAGTTTATGCATAAAATGTCTAAAATCTGTCCTGATGGTGAATGATCCTAATTTCGGAAAATCCTCAACAACACAGAGTTCCCAGTCAACGCAGCTCTGAGACTCCGTTCATGCACGCAGTAAACACTGTGTGGCGTTGTCCTCCCCCTGACGTCGTCCCGGGCTGCCTTTGCGTCACACTGCGTCACCGGGATTCTCCTCGCGATTTGGAGCCGCATGGTCACAAGAGTATATTGCAGAACCCAAACCCCAAATCTGTGGATTTGTTTTTTCACGTTTTACATCGTATGTTTGTGTCAAAGGTGTATAAGACTCACTTTGTCCGACTTACGAATGAATCCGACTTACGAACGTGCTCCTGGAACGGAACTTGTTTGTACTCTCAATGAAAATGACTTTCTTTCTTTCCTTCCTCCCTTCTTTTTTCTCTGCCTATTTACACCTGACTTCATTTTTTCATTGTATTTTCTTTCTTTCTTTCTTTCTTTCTTTCTTTCTTTCTTTCTTTTTTCTTGCTACATATTTCCACTTGTGCTTATACTTTGAAAAAGTTTTCCTTCTTTTTTTCATCTTTTTTCTTTCATTTTTTCCTTCCTTCCTCTCTGTCTATTTACACCTGTCCTCATTTCTTTCTTTCTTTTTCTTCCTTCTACGTATTCTGCATATTTCCACAGTCACATTCAAAACGTCTTCTTTCTAGTCTCCCTATTTATTTCTTCCTTATTTCCTTCCTTTCTTTCTCTATACTTATTTTTAATTTTCTTCTTTCTTTCTTTCTTTATTACTTCTACCATCCGTCATCACTTATGCCTTTTTTCATCTTAGTTTGCATCCTTTCCTCCTTTATCTTTATACATTTTTTTCAGTCTTGCTTTCTTCCCTTTCCTTTTTCTTTTTCTTTTCCCAAAAAATAAACAGGCAAACAGCACGACCGAACTGACAGATGAAGACTTTAGCAGAAGTGGGTCAGTGTGACTTTCTCTCCTCCGGCTCAGGGCGTGTGACGAGCGTGACGTCTGTGTGTGAGTCAGACGCCCCTGATAAGCTTTGCTTCGCTCGGCTGTGCTACTAACATCTGCACACTTGGCTCGGCGTGTGAGCTCGGCGTGTCTGTGGAGCTAAAAACACCCCTGTCTGTAATGTCAGAACAACAAATAAGGACAAAAGAACATTGAATATTGATCATTGTATATAAAGCACACTGATTATTAAAACAGAGCTCAGTAAGAACCCTGTGTACCTGCTTGTTAGGGTTTTTATACTGCATTTGTAGAAAACAAGGATGCTTTGTGTTCTTCAGAGGTTCTTTGTGAGTCTAACAACACTTGGTTTTATAAAAAGGTTTTATTTAGAAACCTTTCTGACAAAGAAACGTAATATATCAGGGTTTTACATAAAGCATTTATTGGCTCCTTTGGGGTTTTAAATAGTGAGAGTTGGCACGACAAATAAGCAAAGAAATTCAATCCAGAAGCCTTAATATTTGTTCAGTTTGTGTATCTGAAGGAACTTTTAAAGATTCTTAAACACAGTTCTCCCAAATCAGATTAAGGTTTTTTTCATGCGATGTGTGCATGGAGTTTGCATGTTTTCCCCGTGCTTGGTGGGTTTCCTCTGGGTACTTCGGTTTCCTCCCGCAGTCCAAAGACATGCAGATTAGTTAAATTGGCATTCCCGAATTGCCCATAGTGTGTGTGTGTGTGTGTGTGTGTGTGTGTGTGTGTGTGTGTGTGTGTGTGTGTGTGTGTGTGTGTGTGTGTGTGTGTGCTTGTGTGCCCTACGATAGATTGCCACCCTGTCCAGAGCGTACCCCGCCTCATGCCGTAAATCTCCTGGGATCCAGACCCCCTGTGACCCTGACACAGGAGAAGAGGATAGAACATGAATGAATGAATGTTTGCATTGTACAGTATGTCTAAGGAAAGACGTATGTGAACCCTGCACATCAGTGAGGGGTCGTTCACAGGAACTCTTTTCTCTGATTTTTATATGCTATATTCTTTAAAAAAAAAAAAAAATCAAATAAAAGGAGAACTTTACATTTTGAGTTTTTTCATTCATTTATTTTTTTCAGTTATACTTTAGGACCCAGACTTTTAATGGTTCTTTTGTATTTTTTTAGAATGTACAGGTGATGCTCTGAAATAAACCTGCTGCAGGGTTCAGTATCTCAAACCCAATACAGTATCTCGAACCCTAACATGTACACCTTCAGAAAATTATGAGTTCCTCAAGAGTTGTTTGGTACGTCCTTTTGAAGCAAGTTCTATTTAGAACCTAAAGGTACTCAAAAATACTCCTTTTAGCGTTCTACTTAAAGTATCATACTTTTAGGAAGCGATGTAGAATCTCACAGCAGGCGGTTATGTTTCTTGTAGAGCCCTTGAACCCTTAACCATCCAAAGAACCTTTGAGAAACCTTTTTCTTTATTAAAAGTTAAAATGTAATTTACCTTATATTTCATTCTACACTTTCAGAAGAAGAAAAAAACATTCTAAGGTTCTTTAGATGATATTATATTATTATTGGTTATGTATGATTCTAAACGGAGGCTTTGATAGATTCCTTCGGAATTACAGAATTACATTTTACCCCCTAAAATCAGTACACATCATCAGTAGTGTAGTATTTATTATACCCTTTAGGAGGCTAAGGACACTTACTTATTTTTAGAAAATCTTTTGTGTGTGCAAAAGTTAAGTGTTAAGTGTGTGCATGCTTTGTCAAGTTATAAAAAGTGATTTGCAATGAGGTTCTAGATTTAACAGTTGAGCAGAATATTAAAGGGGTTACATATAAATTCACAAACAATTTTATCCATTTCAAAAACAATTAAAGTTAGTGCCTGTAATGGCCAGCAGACTCCGGATCTGAAACCTATTGAGCTGTTGTGGGAGCAGCTTAACCGTATGGTATGGAGGCCAATCCATTTTGTGGGAGACGCTCCAGGAAGCACAGGGTGAAATCTCATCAGATTATCTTGAAAAATCGACAGCTAGAATGCCTATGGTCTGCCAGGCTATAATTGCTGCAAAACTTTTTTTTTTTTTTTGATGAAGGCAAAGTTTCAAGAACACATTCTTAGTTTCCATCAAAATCATTGTTTCTAACTCTGACGATAAGATAAGATGAGATAAGACAAGACAAGACAAGACAAGACAAGATAAGATAAGACAAGATAAGATGAGATGAGATGAGATGAGATGAGATGAGATGAGATGAGATGAGATGAGATAAGATGAGATAAGATAAGATGAGATAAGATAAGATATACTGTATCTTTATTCGTCCCACAGTGGGGAAATTTCTACGTCGGCATGTCTTGTTTTTTTTTTAGTTTTTTTTTTATATATTTTCTATTCAGACTTTTGCGTGTGTTTCTTTGGAAATCAATACAATTTCTAAGTGATCCCAAACTCCTGAGCAGAAGTATATAAACAGTTCATATGTATGTTGAAGAGTCACTCTATCTATATAGGGAAAATATGGAGTGAATGTAACCTGACTGAGCCATGTCTACCACATATTTGACTTATGCTATGCTACAATATAAACTCCACGAGAAGGTATGCTCTTTTTTAATTGCTTTATACTGTCCTATATAAATTAAATTGAATTGAGCTTAAGAACTTTGAGAGGATGCGGGTTCTTAGCATCCTGAAGGGATTTGACTTCGTTCCATTTTGGATGCAAACTATCTAGACATTTTTTCTGTTATGGGTTCTTATTGATTTTAGGATATTATGATGCACAAAACAACAAAGATAGCGATACGTATACATTATGAGAAAGAAAAAAACTGATAGTCTTAGCATCGAACGTTGGTCCTACTTGGTACTTGGTACAATCTGAATTGGCTCCAAGTAGAATCTGTTTAAGATGCTGATTTGTTTCTTTATTGATAATATGAAATTGAGATGCAGTCTTGCTTGAGCATTTTTCTGTATGAATTAAAAGCGGTAGCCGGTTCTCACAGGTGCCTGGCGCCCGGAGGGTGCATTAAAGCCGGGCTGTAGTCTAGCCGGCGACTCGAGTGTCTGTCTGCGTTCGATCGGCGTGTGTGACCTGACCTTCCTCCCTCCACTGTGCACTAGCTGTCTCTCTGCCAGCAGTGTGTTCTCCCTCCCACGGGACACGCTCACTCTCTGCTCTGAACCCGCTGACCAGGAAAAGCGGCTGCGTCCTCTCTCCTCTGAGAATCCACCCCCCCCCCCCTCGCCCTCTCCGGAAGCAGCCAGACAGGCGAGACTAGACTGCTGAGCACAGGGTGAGGGTGAGGGTAAGGAAGAGGGTGAGGCAGAGGTCCTTGCTTCACTTCAGACCTCGTGATATGCTTTCCAGGAAAGCCTGTAACGGACACACCGAACATGCCACATGCCGGCTTACGCCGAATTATAATCCCTCACATGGCAAATTCAATTTTAAATTCATCTTCATAATGCAAAATGCGCCAGATTTTAGTGTCAGCATCTAGACTGTTCTTTTCACATCATAAATCTTGCATAGACACATGAAACCCATGGCACACATGTCCATATTTATGATCAAAAATCCATGCTGTAGCTCCTCACGTCAATACCACACGTACCCTTAGCGTTCCAGGGGGATTTGAGGACAAGGACATTTTATCCTTTTATCCTTTCATAACTGGAAGTGCTCATTTACTGATTCATCCAAAAGCAAAGGACAGGGTTAGATTGCAATACATTATCTTTTCAGATATCGCAGGTACTCCACATTAACTAATTAAACAGATATAAACTACAGGGACGCTCAAATCTAAGCTCGACGTTTGATAACAGAGTAAAGCCGCCCTTTATTTCTCTATATAATCTCCTGCTACACTAATGCACCTGTCCCAGTGCTTGGACACCATGAAGATAAGAAGTTTCCTCAGTAGGATGATCGGACTGCCTGCTTCACGCCTGAAACGCCGGCCTTCCAGGAACTCCTTAAACGGCCCAGACATGTCGAAATGGACATTCGCTGAATGTTCGCGGGAACGACTGAAGTCTTCTGTCATCTCGAGGACATCTAGAGGAGGTTAATAACAGAACAGAAAATGCCTGTCTTCCCCGATCCCTGAGAAATAGTGGGACAAGTCAAGCAATGATAGAGGATCGGAGGGAAACGCGGTGTGATGCAGGGCGTGATGAGTGCTTCGAGGTAAATTGGTGCGTTTGAGCTTTGTAGGCAAGCATCACTGCTTTGAATTTGATGCGGGCAACTAGAGGAAGCCAGCGGGGAGCGAAGTGTAGGAGAACTGAAGATTTTACACCTTTATTTGCAAGAAAGTTCTTAGGTAGTTCCCAGTTTGACTTGTAAAAAAGAATCAATAGAACACACTGTCATTGTTTTATTGACATAGTCAAGGCTAGTCTGTAGATTATTACATTTTAAAACAACAGGCAAGTTGTTAGATACCGTAGGTAAAAGAAAATCTGATGGGATTTGATCAACTAAACTAGCATTCATTACATAAAGTAAAAAACAAACAAACATACAAACAATAAACATAAACAAAGTAGCTCATTATTCTTTCTAAAAAAAAAAAATGTCTAGCTTACTACTTTGCCGTCAGTGGCTCACTGATTCCTCAGACCAATCACAGTGGCTTAGCGGTTAGCACTAATTGCCTCGCACCTCCAGGGTCTGGTTTGATTCCCGCCTCTGCGTTTATGTGTGCATGGAGTTCGCATGTTCTCCCCGTTCTTGGTGGGTCTCCTTCGGGTACTCCTGTTTCCTCCCACAGTCCAAAGACGAGCAGGTGAGGTTCCTTGGCGTTCCCATGATCATCATAAATGATCACCGTTGGCCTCCACAGCCCCTATTGGATAAAATAGTTTCCTAAATGGAAGCTGATTGTCTGCAATACGTTTCAATTTACTCGCACATAAAAATGGTAGAAAAAGGTATAATTTGTTACGCATGGCTTTATCGTTTTAGTTCTTAGCTAGTACAGTAGGTAGTGAGTTGACCTTAGTCTCAGCCTGTTACGCTAGTTACGGAGCCGATTGAATGCATAACATTTAAGTAAAACATAACCATAATACATTTTAGATATGTACATTTTACAGTGGGCTTCACATTGCAAAAAGATACTAGAAGTAACATGACTTCCAGTATAATTAGACCTGTCTTCTGGACACGCGTGAATCCAGACCATTACCACAAAGAGAGAGCGACCGGGAGCGATTATTTTGTTAGCGAAACTAGCTTAGATAAAGCATGAAACGTTTTTGTTCTTTAAATCACAAACCTTGCATGACTCTGTTAGAATCGCGCAGCTAAAGTCGAGAGCTGTGATAGACAGGACTAAAGCATTACCTCACCTCTCTGTTCTGCTCACTCGTGCCCTGTTAGACTTCCTTTCAGCTTAGCTAAGTGTAACAAAGCGCCTTCTGATCCACACGTGAGACTCGGCTGATTGTTTTAAGCGGTCTGACCAGAAAACATGTTGCAAAAATGAATCAGGCTGTGCATGCCATCATTATTTGAGAGTTCGCCCCACATAGGGGGCCAAGCATTTCATCTCAGGTCCAAAGGTGTGCTCAGATGGAAGCACTCAAGGTACGTTATGAGTCATAATGCAAGGGAGCGAGTTCGCGTGTTAATATTCAATGTTGCCTGAGAAACAGGGGGCCAATACAGTAAGCAAACACACACTCGGAGACAAAAACTCCTGACTGATGATCGTGCTCGCTTTCCGCATTAGAAGGTCTCCAAATTAACGTGGTTCTGATTCATGCTAATGAAGCTTGACTGGAAACCGGTGTAAGAGTTACATAAGAGACACAAAGACAGACTGTGGATCTCGTTTTTGGTGAATCATGGTGTTAAATTTGAAATCGTTTAAAGACCGCTGGGCCAAACTGCAGCCATGTTCGTAACTTCTGCCCGCTTAATTTATAGACAGATGAGGATCTTCGAGACCAGAATTAAGCCGGGGGATAAATAACGTAGTTTGAAATCTGAATTCAGACTTAAGCAGCTTGACCTGCTCATGGAGACGACGCAATGCCAATGTCAACTTGTACGGCCCAAAAAAGGATTTAACCAGGCTTTCGCCGGGGTTTCACAAACGTCTTATGAGAAATGATTGTTTCCAATTGCTGGATGTATGGAAAAGTGAAAGCGGAGGGGAACGTTTTGGGATTCTGACCTGCCTGAAGTACAAATCGCAGATGAATCATGGCTTTGTGTGAAAGGTTGAGCTAATATTTGATTTGCGAAAAGAGCAAACGCTAAATGTCAAACTGACACAAATGAAGTGAAACTAACTAATGAGCAGAATCGGGCCTAGAACATAGTGGAGAAACGATATGACGCCATGCCAAAGCATGCACCTCAACTCTGTGTTAAATTTCGAGCCGTATAAAATAATAGCGTCACGCGACTCGGGACGTGCGACGGCTGTGCACGTAGCATCGTCGTGACCGCATCTCCGCGTTTGAAGTTCAGTCATTACCGAAGCCGGCGGTGGGATCGGGGTTCTTCTCCCCGCTGCCTGGCACGAGGTAAGTGGGTGGGGTGCCTCTCTCTACCCGCTGTCTGGCTGTGTCCACGGAGCCACGCTTTTGCCAGGCCTCAATTATGGGGGAGTCATCCAGAACACGCTGAAGCAATTACAGCCCCATATAAATCAATAAACTGCTGCTGCTGCTCCTGCTGCTGTTTTAAAAACGTGATCCGATCCCTGCACGGGCTGCATTCAGCCTCGGTCGGGTTTAGGTTTGATTTGTTTTCCCTTTCTCTTTTTCTTGAGGTGCCTGTGTTACTTGGCACGTCCCTAATTATATTTATTAGGTGCATTATTACATGGAGTCAAAATATACATTTCATAAATCATTACGCCTTATGCGAGGCATACACTTATTACTGAGAAACACAGCTCAAAGACTACAGGCCGCATTCTTTTTTTTTCTTTTTTAAGTGACATTAATCCTGGATTAAAGGCCATCTTTTTGGAGAGCGTTAAGAAACCAGAATCAGAATTTGTCCTGCACTGAGGGAATAAAACCTGAATCCTTCATTAATGAACATTATTTTGCAATAAATATCAGGATGTTGTGGAATTCTGATCGAAGTGAGATTGTAGATAACTGGAAGTTATTTTTAAAGTCTATTCTTTAAAAAAAAAAAAAAAAAGAAAGAAAAGAATATGAACAACTACATTACGTCAATCTGCAATCAATTTATTATCCAAAATGATATTTGTTCTACTGTATTGAAAGTTATAGCATATAGTTGTAGCATAACTCAGCAGGGCACACACACACACACACACACACACACACACACACACACATACACACACACACACACTATGGGCAATTTAGAAATACCAGTTAGCCAAATCTGTATGTCTTTGGACCTTGGGATAAAACTGGATTAGTCAGAGGAAACCCAACAAGCCCGTGGAGAACATGTAACACAGACTCGAGATGAGAACTGAACCTGGATCCTGGAGGTACAAGGCCACACATATTTTATAGAAACTACTAATCAAGTCAGTGTTGCATCACACTTGTGTTTTAAAATGACATTTACGGCATTTATGCAAAGCGACTTGCATTTTATCTCAGTTAAAAGTCAAGGGCCTTGCACAAGGGCCCCGAAAGTTGCAACCTTGTAATGCTTGGGTTTGAACGTGGGACCTACTGATCAGTAGTCTAACACTTTTGCCTCTGAGCTACCCCTGCCAGCGAAATCTTATATAAAAAAAAAATTCCACTCGGATTATTGGACAAACGATTTATTTTAGCCCCTTACCAACAAACTTCTTTTTTCTATGTAGCATTTACCTCACATATCCGAAACAGTTGGAAATCTGTCAGGAATTTGAGCACGTTGCCCCTGCACACAGTGATGGGGATGATTAATTGTCAGTTTTCAAACTCAACTATAAAACACCGCTTTCGTAACAAGCTGCTTGGAAGTGTTGCAAGAATCTAGCACTTCTCATGAGCGTTTCACAAAAACACAGTTACTGAAGTTTACCACGTGCCACTGGGCAACAGCGTTGTGGTCAGATGTCTGCTACACAAACCAGGGTATTTCAGCATGCAGGAGTCTTGTAGGTTTGAGCTCCACATTGGTGGAAGAAACTTTTACATGGCAGTTCTCAGCATCAAGGCTCTGAGGTACTGACTGGAAGGTTGTTGGGTCAAGCCTCAGCTCCTCTAAGCTGCCGCCGTTGGGCCCTTGAGCAAGGGGTCTCTTCTCCAGGGGCACCGGCCCCAGACTCCCTAACAAAAACTGTCATATGTGAAGCATAAAGAATTTCACTCTGTATATGTGAGTAATGTCTATGTGATGAATAAAGGCTGAGCTAAACTTAACCATTTGTCTCTGCCATAGATAGTCATTTCAACAATGTGATGAGCCACGCATAGTCTCAGACTAACACAGAAATGGGTAAATGTTTCATACTGTGGATTTGAGCCACATTAAAAAACATGAGGTTTGGATGAGCGGACCAGTCTTCCCTACAAACATGCAGGCAAAAATAAATAAATAAATAAATAAATAAATGCATGAGCGTAGAAGAAATAACACAAAGCAAGCACGACAGTTTTTCTTTTTTCTGCTTTCCATGTTTCTGTCTGTGGAAAGCTTCTTATGTTCTGCACGGGTTTCTTCTGGGTTCCCTGGGTTCTTCGCAATTTCCAAAAAAAAAATAAATAAATAAATAAAAATAAAAAAAATCCGTAATTGGATTGTCTACTATTAGTTGCCCTTAAGGCAGATTAGGCTAATTGTCCTTAGTGTGTGAGAGTGTGTGAATCTTGACTAGAGGTTCTTCCACAGTCGTAAACATGGGAATCAATACAATGGTCACCATCGGTACCTCCATGGTACCTAGTTGAACTACAGCCGTTCCTAGATGAATTGAATTGCCCTTAAGGTGGCACAGTGGCGTAGTGGTTAGCACTGTCACCTTGCACCTTCAGGTCCTTGGTTCGAGTCTCACTTCAGGTAGGTGTGCATGAAGTTTGCATGCTCTTCCCATGCTTAGTGGATTTCCAGTCCCAAAGTGCTCATAGTGTGTGTGTGTGTGTGTGTGTGTGTGTGTGTGTGTGTGTGTGTGAGAGATGGACTGGCACCCCGACCAGGGTGTATCCCACCTCATGCCCTAAGTCCCCTGAGATAGGCTCCAGGATATACGCGCTATAGGGGGGTGACTGTCATTAGGGTATGAAAGTGTGTATCTACATTAGGTGTGAATATGTGTCAGATTGACAGGATTATTCCCAGGACAGATTCAGCTTGTCCCTGATCAGGACAAAGCGCTGACTAAAGATGGACTAATGAAATGACGTAATAAAACCATTAAACTGTTCTTGAGTTCATAATGTCACTTACTGCACATGTATTATTATTTTTTTACATCTTTGTTTTTGCTCATTTTTATGAATTCTCAGAGCATTTTTTTTTTTTTTACATTTTCCACTGAACTTCATTCCCCCAGCTCTGATCGTGGTGTATTCACTGTTAAACATCGCCATCTAGCGGTCAAAGAGGTGATCAAAGAGGTACGTGTTGCCAGGTTGTCAAAAATCCCTCTCTATATTGTACAAGATATTTGTAAATAACTAATTTATTTAATTGTGGAGAAAGGGGATTTGGTTTGTTTTTGTAGTATAAAAATAATAAAATACTAACTAGGGATAAAAAGCTAAGGGACCATTTTATTTATATATCACTCATGCACTTATATAATTGAATCAAGTTTTTTTTTTAATCAAGCTGCATAAAATTCATCAAATCGATGAAATAATAAAATAAATACAGCACAAGGTGAACCATACCAGCTGCAGTTTACTGATTATTGTCATAGTCTGTCGCGTTAAAACCTAAACCTGGCAACCGTTTTCCATGCGCATTCGAGGCGGTGTCTTGTTGCCATGGCAACCAGACGACAACATTCCCCGAAGAAGTCGCAACAGCATGGTAAGGAAGTGTGAGTCAATTCATCTAACAACAAAACCCCTGATAAATGTGTATACAATGAGTTGAGCATTAATGTTTCAGAGTGAGAATATTTAACTCCTTTAGGTCCCTTTTCATGAAATAGTAACTTTACTATAAAATTTTTAGAATATTGTGCAAAATTGTGAGCCAAGACTATGTAACTTATCAGCTCATAGATAAATAACAAAAAATAAAGTTGCATTATCATTATTAGTTTCATTACCAAGTAATTATATTTATTACTAAGTGTTTTGTTTGTTTGTTTGTTTGTTTGTATTAGTTATAAGTCAGTTTGATTAGTCACTAACAATTAAAAAACAAGTGACATAAATACATCAGATTACCCAGAATGCACTGCTCAACCCTGTCTTACCTGAAAATCTTTCATATAATACACCTTATTTCAGTTACTGCTTTAACACATACAATGTATGACTGTAAATGCACAATAATCTGCACAATAATCACATGTTTCCTTTACGTCGCCTCATATAAACGAAGCCTGGCAAGAAGAAGCAAGGAAAGACCAGTAAGGAGGTGAAGAAAGGTGAAGAAAAACAAAGACTCAAGGAGGACAGTATGGCGTTACAGCTTTTACTGCCAGTCCACTTTCTTCTTTAAGATAATCAAAGAATAACTAAATGAATGGCATTGAAATACCTTTAGCGTGTCTGCATTAGTTAAGAGACCTAGCTTCAATTTTATTCCTCTTATAGACAGAGCTCGTACAAAATGTCCTGAAATTAAATTCCCTGGACCTGATTCCCATCATCTATCTATTAATATAATGTCCATCTTTGCATATTAATTATTAACATATATAACCCTGTGGCAGGGGAAGCCCGTCTGATTGCCGAGCAAGAAGAGGAGAGCTTGGAAAGAGAACAACGGGAAGAGGAAAAACGAGAGAGACGCGAGTTAAAGGTCAGGTTCCTCTTGTCAAGTTTCATTGCAAAACTGCAAAGCTTCATATAGCATCATGGGTCTGAAACCATGGCTCAGAATAACTGTATCAAAGTAATTGTATTGAACAGGACAGAGAGCGCAGAGGGGATGAGCTGACAGAACTACGCTACATACTGGAGGAAAACCAGAGAAAAGTGAGCCTGTGGCAAGCTGCAGACAGGAAGAAAACTGAAGTAATGGACTTAAATGTTGATGTATTTTATTTTGATATTTACCTAATTGAGTATTTATGTATGTGATGCCTCTGCCAAACAAGGGAGTGGTAGACAGGTGCCCCATGTGTCCATATGATCAATATAATGTGATAAAGTGGCCCATAGTTTGCCCTTATAGTTGGCAAAAATAGCCTTTGTAAAAGTAAAAGAAAGGTGTCCCTTTGATAGATAACATATCTATAAGGTGTCCCTAGAATAAAGATAATAATATGATAGATATAATGTGGTCAAAGTGCCCCATAGGCTGCTCCTAAGATAAATATAATGTGGTAAAGTGCCCTATAGCCTGATCCTATGATATATATAATGTGACATATTGGCCTCTAGGGTGCCACATGATAGATTTAACATGATAAAGTGCCCCATAGGCTGCTCCTATGATAGATATAATGCCCTACACTGCCCTCTAGGTTGCCACTATGATAGATATAATGTGATTAAGTGCCCTATAGGGTGTCCCTATGGTAGATATAATGTGGTATTATATTGCCTTTTACGGTGTCCCTACATTAGACAAACATGGCAAAATGCCTTAATGGCTGTCCTTAAAAATGATGAAATAGCCTTTACAGTGCAAGAAAAACTGGGTAATGTCGTGTGTGAGAGGAAACATCATGTTGATTAGATTAGATTAGATTAGATTCAACTTTATTGTCATTGCACATAGTTACAAGGCAACGAAATGCAGTTAGCATCTAACCAGAAGACCGAAGTTAGCAGTGCAATATAAACATATATACAGATCTATAAAACTTGTATGATTAAAGTGGTCTATGTATAAATTGTATTACAGAAAGAAAAAAATATATATAGTGTAAAGTGAGCATAGATGGATAAATTAATGTACAGAATAATTGTAATCCTACAGATATGTCTAATTATAAATATGTGGAATAAATATATACAGAAACTATATATAGGTGAATTTACATTATGTGCAATAGTATGAATATACATATGAATAAATATGAGTAATTTAACAGCTGGATGGAAATGCAGAGTTTACCTATACATACATATCTACATATATGAATATACACATATTAGTGTACAGTCCATGTGCAGACTGTACAAATGAATGAACAGGGAGTATTTACAGAGGTACTGAACAGGAATGTTGGGTTATCAGGACGGTACGTCCATGTAAGGGGGTCAGTGAAGTTGTGTTCAATAAGGTAACCACTGTGGGGTAAAAACTGTTCCTCAGCCTGCTGCTCTTGGCTTTTAGGCATCTGAACCTTTTTCCAGAGGGAAGGAGAGAAAACATTTTGTGTGCAGGGTGCGAGGTGTCCTTCACGATTCTTCGTGCTCTACGCAGACATCTCCTCTTGTAGACTTCCTCAATGACAGGAAGTGGGGTGCCGATAATGCGCTGGGTGGTTATTACCACCCTTTGGATGGATTTGTGATCCGAGACAGAGCAGTTACCATACCAGACTGCAATACAGCTGGTTAGGATGCTCTCTACTGCATAACGGTAGAAATTGTTCATTATGTCTTTAGAAAGGTGATTCTTCCTTAGTAGTCTCAGGAAGAAGAGGCGCTGGGAAGCTGGTGGTATTAGTGAACCAAGTTAAATCCTCAGTGTTGCACACTAATATGGAGATAACAAGATGCTGTGCCCAATAGTCTTCTCTATATTTATGGAATTTGGATGAAGTATGTCTGTGTGGTAAGAGAAAACATGATTTAATGCCCTTTGGGTGCATTTTATTCTGATTGTGTCCCTGCATTTCATCTTTGTTGTTTTTTAGACGGTGTTACATGTTTGATGAACAGCAGCTCTTTGTTTCTGCAGTGGGATCGCTACATGCTATGTGATGGCAGTCCAAACCCTACTGTGAGACCCGAGATCAACACCTTCATCACTCTGTGGAAGGAGGACCTAGAGGTGGACATCCAGGTTATCCTAAAACAATGTTCTTTGGCCTTGCGGGTATGAATCCAGTTCCCCGAGAATGAGATTTGAATAATGTTTTTTTTTTTTTTTTTTTGCTTGATACAGAGCTTGTACAAAAAAGATCTGCTATGTATTTGAATGTATTGCTTTTCTGTGTTTAGCTAATAGATGAACTGGAGGTTCACTTGAGTGAGGAGACTGACCCTCGGCTTATTCAGATATATCAGGACACACTTCAGTGCTTGCAGAGTCTCATCTATGCCAAACACCAGGTGGCTGCTGAGAAGATCTTGAAGGTAAACGTGGAGTACATGCAAAGAAAATTCATACTCTATCTAGTGTTAGTAATGTGGTTTTGATTATACTGTATATCTGAGCAGCACATTCCCAAGTAGTTTATTCGTCCTGTCATGAATGCACTAATATAAACCAGTGAAAATGATTGAACACCTTGGATATATTTTCAGTCGGCTAGGTCTTGTGCAGACTTCGAGACCGGGAACATGCAGATGATGGTGCGAGATGAAAACTTCACTGTGTGTTTGTGGGCTAACATAGAAAAAAATCCCAGGTGAGTGTGAGTTCCCTTTTACTCAAAGTACATACAGTGGAACCTTGGATTACGAGCGTAATTCGTTCCAGAAGTGGGCTCGTATTCCAAAACACTCATAAACCAAATAGAATTTTCCCATAAGAAATGATGGAAACTCAAATTATTCGTTCCACAGCCCAAATAAATAAATAAATAAATATAATTAATACAATATATGGCCAAAGGACCCTTCCTGGTCCTGATTTGATAAACACAAAATATTTCAGGACTTTTGCTTTGCTTGTCCTCAATTACAGTGATGTTCATCTATTACAGCAGCAGATCTTGATATTTGAAAAAAAATATCGAAGAAGATGCAAAAAAAAAAAAATGTATCGCATATTTCAGCACGTATGTTTTCTCCATGTAGATTAGTACGCTACAATTTCCAGGAGGCGGGGCTGAGCTTCGAGCTTCCTAAGCAGCTGGCTTTGAGTGACGTTTGCCTGCGAATCCTTCACACCCGGTACGATCATCTGACCCCCCTGAGCCTTCTGACGCAAGCTCAGAATAAAAGTCTCGCTACTGAAGAAGAAGCTGAAGCACATTCCGAGTCTCGCAGCGAGACCCCTAAAGCTCAGAATGATGACATGGTGACGGAGGAACGCGAGCGGAGAGAAAGTGTACAGCAAGAAAAGGATGATCTTCAGTCAATTAAATCATCTGAAGGCAAGAAGGTGAGGAGTGTCCGCTGAGCCGAGCACTCGAGTCTCTAATAGGATGATGTGCTGATATTGATGTGTGTGTGTCTTTCAGCGTAAAGGGAGTGTGAGCTCAGCTAAAACTGGGAGGAAAGGTTCTTTAGTAAAGTCACAGAAGAAGACAGAGGATCAGTTGGAGGAAGGTATAACCTTATCTGAAGGAGCAAAGAAAAATATCCATTAAAACATTGACAAAATATTGAAACGTTGGACAATAACAAGCACTTTAGCATAGAGCAGATAGCTTTTGTCACTGAAGCCGCAGGTCTGAAGAGAAAAAACCAACATGAGTGTGAAATCGACCTAAAGGGCTTATGTGCCATGTCTTGACTTAATACTCCGCAGACAAAGCTGACCCTGAACCCACTGATGTGGAGCCAGTAAGCGAGACGCAAATCGTGGATCTGCATCAGTATACGCCCCTAGGGGGCGTTTACTACTTTAACTTATTCCACCTACCACCTCAGACTCTGACCATCAATGGCTGGGAGGTGACAGAGGTGAATATCCTCGAAATGATGCCCTAGAATGCCCTCTAGAGAGGAAAATGTGTGTTTTACATGAGTGTGTCTGTGGTCACAGTTATCTCAGACAGGTCTCCAGGACTTCCCGTTTTCCACAGAACAGCCTCCCAGCTCTGTATCAGCGATGCTGGAGGACAGAGGTCCACTGGTTTACCCCCCTGTAGGGGTCATTGTGGTCCTGCCCGAGTCTGTGATCTTCATGCAGGAGCCAACGGTGGCACGATGGGACCCAGTCGGTAATCTGATACCATAATTAATTAAACCACGTCACAACTGAAATCAAAATGCTGATTGGTCAGAAGGTATTGATTTAGTCCTAATAATAGTGCGTCGAGACTGAGGACTTTCTAACCTCAGTGTTCTGTATTTACTGGAAGATCATCACTGGCGAAGAGACGGCATTACCGAGACGTCATTCAACAGCGAGGCCCGCAGCATGTCGTTTAAGATGGACTCCTTCTGCCCATTTACGCTGCTACAGGAGACGCACATCAACATGCCGTTTCAGTCTTGGGAGCTTCGGCCTCAGGGTCAGGACTCGGTCATGCTCACCATCACTGCTGCGCTTACTGAAGTCAGAATCAGCGTCCAGGCAAGTAGCACTCAGAGTCATATAATGATCTGGAACGAATGCCGCAGAGTTCTGGAACATATACCCAACGTGCAACTGATGGTATAGTCGGCTCTAAAATTATTGGCACCTTTTAAGGTTTAATAGGTGACATGACTTAAAATATGGAAATAAACACACGGTTTAAAATTTCCTTTCAAACTACTTGGGAATTGCAAAAAATTTATACAAATCATGGGCCTCCGAGTGGCACAGTGGTAAAGCGCTCGCCCTATCCGGAGATCGCCAGTTCGAATCCCGGGTGATGCTGTAACCTCTCGCAGCCGGAGGTCTAGAGAGCTGATTGGCCGAGCTCTCTCAGAGGGGAGGGATGAGAGGTACTTAGTGCTCCCACATTAATCGCGACTCTACAGCCAATCAGGGGCGTCCGTGAGCTCACGCAAGCGGAAAGAGAGGATAGCGCTGTTCTCCGTGTGTGTTACGTCGCCCCCAACGGTGTGTGAGCGAGCAGTTCGAAAAGATGCGGGCGGCTGGCGTCACGTGGTTCGGAGGAAACACGTGATAGTCTTCGGTCCTCCCGGCTGAGTGGTAGTAGTAGCCTTAATGTGGGAGCCCCCTAGTGACGGGGAGGAATTGGACACAACTAAATTAGGAAGAAAATCGGGGAAAAATCCCCCCCCCCCAAAAATAAAATCATACCATAAATACATTTTTTAAATGATAGAATAACAAAAGAAGACAACAAAAATTAAATATTTAAACCAAAATTAAACCAAAAATAATAGTATTTTATTTATGTATTTATTGACATCCCTTAGGAATAAAATCTAAATGAATTGTCATATTTGTGAGGGGGAAAAAAACTCTTTGGGATATAATTTTTTCAGAAACTCTGCATCTGTCATCCATTATCAAGCCAAAGCAAATAGATTTAAACATACAGTGGAACCTCGGATTGCGGGTAACATGGTTTACGAGTGTTCCGCAAACCGAGCAAAGATTTTAAATAATTTTTTATTCGGAAACCGAGCAAGTATTAGTTTACGAGCGCCGAGTATCATGCTTCACACATGCGACTCTTATTTTGACACCGAGCGTCACTCTCCCACCTTACCCCCCTCCCCCTCCCTCCTTCCCCCCACGGCTTCAAACACAGAAACTCTGTTCGTGCGCGCGCAATTTGACACTGAAACACACACACACGCACAGACGCTCTCTCGCCTTTTCACCCCTCCCGGCTTCACAAAGACACAGAAACTCTGCTCTGTCGCAATTCTTTTCAAAGGTAAGGTGCTGGTTCATTTATTTGTTTTTTTTTTTTTTTTACTTTACAGCAGTGATTCCCTTAGTATGCGCTCACGCCAGGTCAGAGAGATTTCTTTTTTTCCTGTTCAAACGGTGTTTCCGTGTGTGTGTGTGTGTGTTTGTTGTGAAACTTAAGTGATTCCTTTAGTATGCGCTCGTGCCAGTCTCGGTTATTTTCCGTTAAACCGGTGTTTCCGCTGCGTTTATTCGCTTGTTGTGTGTCTGTTAATATACGCTCATGTCAGTTTCAGAGAGATTTATTTTTTTCCTGTTAAAACGGTGTTTCTGTTGTGTGTGCGTGTGTTTGTTGTGAAACTGTTGTGAAAAAGCGAGGTGGGGAGAGGGAGGAGGAGTGTTACTGTGTAAAACGAGGCGAGTGAAGGGGCTAATTCCACACACACCAATGGAAACACTTATCTGTCAGGATTTATTTGTACTTTTTTTAAAGGTAAAGTGCAGATTAATTTGTTTTATTTTCATTTTATAGATTGTATTAATTATTTTTATGTATTTATTTTTGGGGGCTATGGAACGAATAATTAGAGTTTTCATTATTTCTTATGGCAAATGATGATTTGGTTTAAGAGTGTTTTGGAATACGAGCCCACTTCCTGAACGAATTATGCTCGTAATCCAAGGTTCCACTGTAATTAAAAAAAACAGCTGTTTAAACTTTTTAAAATATAAATGATTATACAACATTTTGCATGTTTTAATTTTTATAGCAGGTGACGATACTTATGATACTTATAATTTATGCACATTTCCATAATTTTCTTTTAATTTTGTTAAGCTGCTTTAAGACAATGACCATTGTTAAAAGCGCTATATAAAGAAAATGGAGTGGAATTGAATTGAATTTCTAAGTCATCGCTTTCTTATGAGGGAAAATAACTCCTATCTTGTTAATCTCTTCTGAGAAATAAACTTTGTGTCTGCTTTAGGGGAACCAGTGCATGCTTGAAATGGACCAGGCTCCTGCACTGAACCATATCCTGGGTAAATGGATGTCTCTTCCTGCTCTCCAAAGAACCATGACACAGGCTGGGGTTAACATATTTGTTAAAGAGTATTCGGATAAGTATGTTAAAGTCAATGCCAAGGTAATCATGTTAATGTTCTTGTATTTATATGTGCACTCAAATGAATAAATGATGTACAGAAATGTTATCATTCATTCATATATATATATATACAAAACGAAAGTCTGATGAAATGAAAGTCAATACGGAGGGTTTCATTTCTTCAGGACCCGCTGATCGAGCACACAGTGTACGAGCAGATGGCCTTGGTGTCCTCAGTTTTTGCTTTTGCATGGAGTCAGTGGAACACTCAGTGCGGACAGGAGCATGTCGTCCTTCAGGTACACACACACACACACACACCAGTGGAGTCGTTGTTACCAGACTGTTTCAGGGGAAAATACAGCAGCTAATGGATGGTCAAAACATTGCCATCAAATGACATCCTAGACTAACTTCCATATTCATTGGTTGGCACTGTTAATTGTATATTGAAACGTTACATGAAGTAGATTTCAGAAGTATTTAATTAGCTCAGGATTCATTTTTAGTCATTGTACTGTTAAAAAAAAAAGAAAAAAAAAAAGTAAGTTTTAAATGAAAGACAAAGACGTTCAGAGGCTGGATAAACAATGGAAATCAAGGATTTAAAAATGGTGTGTGTTTATCTATTTATCATCGAATTAATTTGTGATGGCCCTCATAGGCATGTGAGCACCTGGAGGAGGGGCCTGTGCCAGAGGAGGCGTGGTCTCTGTACTTGCTCGGTGCTCAGAGGTATCAGCGTTTGAAGATGACTGAAGCGAGTGCTGCATTCTCAACCCAGCTGGCCCAGGACACAGAGTTCCACTCCACTTTCCTGCACATGCTCAGAGACTTCCTCAGCCCAGAGGGGAGAGACAGATTAGACCACACCCACTATATTCTTGTTGATACGGTGCAGAGACTGCTGTGCGACACCCGCTTACTCATATTCTCATAATCTCTCAAAGAACTTTCTCCAAACGGATCACAATCACACATCAATTATAGTGGAAATATGCATACATTAAAACTATTCGTTTTTCCCCCGATGAGCAAGCCGAGGGCGAAGGTGGCAAGTCATTTGGGTGATATCAGGAAGATATCAGGGATTGATTTCCAGTCATACTGTATGCTATAAGGCTAAAAATTCAGTATAATAGAATAAGTGTATAAGTCCACTTTCATTGTTGGAGGCTCAGGTTCAAATCTGTTAGTGGGAATTTCTTACTATTGAGCAACTGCATTGACAAGCCATCAGAGAAAAGCTCACTGCATCAGAGTCCGAGACCATTTTCATCATTTAAGTAAAACAGCCCCATCACACAATTTCACCCATGTCAAAGTCACTCGAATCCTCCTGCTTGCCCATTTTCTTCTGCTTACAAAACATCAACTTTTTCCTAAAGTGTTTACATGCTGCCTAATATATTCCACCCATTTCGAGCGACAATTGTAATAAGGTATTGAAAATGGAGCTACAATGAGAAGGGTCAAATTGTAATGGCTAGACAACTAGATGGGGTCAACTCCAAAACTCAGCTCTTGAGATGTTCCTGGTTTATTGCTGGTCAGAACCTACCAAAAGTGAACAAAGGAAGGAAAACCATTTAACTGGTCAAGGCTCACTGATGCACATGGGGAGTGAAGACTGGCCCATGTAGTCTGATCTGATACAAGAGCTACTGTAGGTCAAATTGAGAAAAAAAAAAAGTTAATGCTGGTTGCAATAGAAAAGTGTCAGAACTCAGGTCATTGCTGTTTTGGTGGCAAAGAGGGGGAGGGGGGGGGGGTGGTTGTTATGACTGATCAATGTATGTGTAAATAATTTCTTTGTTCAATAAAATGCAATGTGATACATCCTGAAGTTAAAAAGGCATAAACAGTATAGTTTGAAAATATTCATCAAAAGTACCAAGTAGGAGAAACTCAAAAGAAAAAGTGATTAAGAAAGCATTCATATTCAAATAAAAATAAATAAATAAATAAAATAGTTTGACTGTCAGAAAGGTGACGTTTTTTAAAATATTATTTGACACTTGGTACTTGCGATAATCTGTAAAAAAAGAAAAAAAAAGTCAAAATATTTGGACAACCTTTTGCACTTGAGCGCACACCCTGTGTCAAAAAACAAGAAGGGGAAAATGTTTGTAAATATGCTATAAATACTTAAAATGTACGACTTAGAAAATGCTTACACATACTTCCTAAATTTATTGATGTCCACAAATAGCAGCAGATTTACACAGAATTCATATGTAATAGTTACTGTGTGAACTGTTATGCACAGGTAGATTGTCCAAAATGATCGTGACCTAATAAAAGACTTAAGAACAAGATTAAAACCCAAATCCATATCACATTGAGGAACTTGGACCAGTAATTTACTTGGTGATTTTATACTAAAAACAAGAAGTACACTAGGCAGAGAGCTGAGGGAAATGGGAAAAAAAAAACTGCAAAATCCTCTGTATATTTGATGTTATGATTATATATAGTTGTGATTGCAGTTTGATTAGTACCTTTATTGTGTCATTGTGTGAAACATATAAAAGTGGATATCATAACAGTGCACATCAAAACAAGAACTTGATACTATAAAAAAAAAAAAGTGTTTGAAATTTTAAAACTGAAAATGAATAAAAACTTATCTGCTTAAATATTATTTACACCCCACACTCAAGCTAAAGCAATAATCTATAAAATGATAAATTATTTTAAACAGCATGACCTTTTTTTTATAAAAAAAAAAAAGGTAGTCCGTTACTCCTTCAGTAAAAACAAACAAACATCGAGATCATCAGAACGTAAAACCCTTTAAAAAAAAAAAAAAAAAAAAGTTGCTTCAATCTGTGTCCAGAGATTCAGCACAGGAAGCCAGAGGTATAGTTCTATTTCCTGATCGGGTTAAAAACATAACGGAAAAGCATTTTTGTACGATAAAAGTGTACTTGGTCGTACTGTTTCCCCCATGCAGATGTTTTGCTGTTTGCAAAAAGTGCTTCACGATCTCTCCGATTGTCGCTGATAGCTTCTTGTCCACAAGGGGGCGTCACACTGTTAAACAGGGGGCTGGCCGTTGTGCCGGAGCCCTGTGTAGGGCCACAGAATCTGCTGGATGGCCATCCAGGAGTCACCGGTGCCCACAGGGGCTGCGTCTGCAGCCGGTTGTATCAGCATCTTGCCCAACACCGCGACGAACGCAGCTAGCACCACCATCAAAGCCGCCCAGGTGCAGACTCCTTTAGGTCCTTCGGGGAGCTCAGCAGGAGGTTCTTTCACCGGAAAAGGCGAGGCCGGGTCAGTCGTAGGACTCGAACTATTGCTTGGTGTGGGACTTGGATTGCTGTTTTAGAAATTAAAAAAAAAAATGTTAGAAAGCAATAGCTGAGATGCTTGCATAAACTACGACACAGGATGTTAAAAATGTATGCATAGATAGATAGATAGATAGATGACTTTATTAATCCCAAAGGAAAATTGTATTGTTATAGCAGCCAGTTCACAGATTATAGAACAATTAAGCAACAAGCAAGAACTGCTGTGAGAGAAAGGTAAAGTAAACAAACACAAAAAAAAAAAAAAAAAGACGCCAGGTTTACAATTTAAGGTGCATTAATAAGGTACAAATGGTATCATGAATGGTAATTCTATTGACATGTGCATGATTGTATACAGACGGGAACAAAACTGTACATAACGTGCACCAGCAAGTTGAAATGATAAACACTAATGTACTCTAGAGTGTCTTCTACCATGATGAATCAGTGCAGCAACCTGTTCTGAAGCATCCTGGAGCAAATGTACTCTTTTTTTACTCCAAAGAATCAATAAATGCAGAATTATTGAAATGACTGATTTTTTTAAGCACAAATATTTCAATTGTATATCAAATAATATATATATTTACAACAAATCATGCATATATCAAAACATCTAATACAGTTGTATAACTAATCTCCACAGCTAATACTGTATGAGCTAGCTTTCTGAGAATTGTTACACAGTCGGATGATCCTAGCCAGTTAGCTAAGCATGGTTATGTGACAGGAATTCTGAAAGGAGTTTTAATAATCATCTGAAAGGATTTGTAAAATCCAAATTACCTTCAATGCAAAGTCTAGCATGCTGGGTAAATTAATCTGACCTGACAGGAAAGCTAATTTTCTGACAGAACACAGCAGGTAATGTTTTGCTTATAAAATGCTCATTATACTGGACATTTCTAAAAGAAAATGCTCATCTTAACTGCTCAAGCTAGCCAGTTACCCTGTAACTCATTGAAGCTGATTAGACAGGATTTGGGAAAGGATTTTAAAATGTTTATAATCTTTACTGATGATGCTAACTAGCCATCTTGATTAAGCTAACTGGATCTCTGACAAGGTTTAAAGCATATTCATAGCCTCCCCTGTGCTAATCCCCTGTAAGATTACCTGATAGAATCGCTAAGAGGATAAAAATTATATATTACTTTATCCTCTTAGCTATTCTATCATCAGGTAAGCTTACTTTAAATATACTAAGTAACTTACTAGCCAAGCTAAGTTATGCTAACCGGACAGGACTCAAGGACATTCAAGTCATTTCACTTTAAATGTGATTTCTGAGAGGATTTTCGAGCAACATATTTTATATATTAACTGGACAGAATTTGAGAGGATTTTCAAGTTGTAATCTAAATGTTAATCTTTGCTGCTTCCACTAGATAAAATGAATGAAGTAAACTGACAAGATTCTGTAATCTGTAGAAAAATTCTGAGGGAAAAATAAATAAATAAATGGATAAATGGGTTAATCAAAATATCACAGTGGTACCTCTGCATACGAACGCCCGTCTCACAAACTTTTGCCTTAAGAACTGAAATTTTGCAAGAAATTTGACCCGGCATACAAAGCATTTTTATCCAGTCAAATTTTTTTGGGGTGACTTTAGACAACAGTTTAAACTTACAGACACACATTGCCTCTTGTCAAGGCAGGCTTTTTCCTTGTTGTAAAGGTCGGCTTTTGAAGCCCTTTCTGAATTGGAGTGACCTGGAGAAAGACTTTCAGCTTTTATTAGATTGCGGCTACGGATTACTGAAACGTCAAGAGTGTCACTCAAGCTCATCTGCGTCGCCTACAACTCACCAATCACACCAAGCCTGTATTCCCTCCACTATCTCCTAGTACAGTTCCAGTTTAAACTTTAGATGTTTGTAGTGCAATTAATGGTGTGGCACCTTCTTACTTGCGTGAGACAGTAAGCTTTTACCAACAAAGTAGAGTTTTGTGTTCTGCTGTCCAAAACCTACTAGTGGTCCCTCGGTCGAAGTTGCACTGCTTCGCAGTGGCCGGTCCTAAACTCTGGAACACTACGTGATATTACTGACGTGCCTCTGTTTAACGCAAAACTTAAAACTCATTTATTTAAAATGGTATTTTTTTTTTTAGTTTTGTTCTATATATTTTATAGTCATTTATTTTAATTCTGTGAAGCACTTTGTTTCAACTTACAGGTTGTAAATAAATGTTGATGGATTGATTGATACGAACGAACGAACAGAGCTAAAACAAATGCCGGCACAGTGTTTGCGCGCATGTCTGGGAGCCGTTCAAAACCTGTTTCCGTCAGATTTGGTGAAGTGCCAAGGACGTTAACATGGACGAAAAGTGAAAGAAGAAAACTTGAAAGTTTTGTTTTTTAAGTGGCTTGTGCCAAGAGGAATCATAAATTAAAGTGAAGTGAGGTTTAATGCGCATTTCATATTTTACTTAATTTATGCATTTTCTAAATGAGATTGTTTTCATATGCAAAAATATAATTATAGTGCTGGAAATTGGAAATACTGTACTGGTAATATTTTTGGGTGGCTGGAACGGATTATCTGCATTTCCGTTATTTCCTATGGGACAAATGCCTCCAGAACGGATGAAATTCATATGCTGAGGTACAGCTTTATTACACTTTGCATTTTGGCAGAGTTGAGTAGATGAAGTATAAAAATTGTTGGTTCAGTGTAGACCAAAACCGCAGTCTGTAGTGCACACAGTACAGTGACGATGAGTGGCTAAAAAAAATAACACACGAAAAGCAAGAAAATAATAAAGTAAGCTGGAAGCATGACGTAAAAGCAACATTCCATAAAGTTTTCAAGCAAAACCTAAAAGAACAGATTATTTCCTCACAGCAAGGCCACTGGTTATACTAGAGAATCATTATTAAGGAAAAGGTCCACCCTGAAATGCTTTAAATGTTTCTGTTTAAATACCTGTGACATGATGTGCAACAAGAAATGTTTTTTTTTTATGTAATCATTTTTATATAAAAAATAATAATTTGGTCAGTTTAAGTACACTGTGAAAAGTGTTTTAAAAAACGTAAAAGGCGACAGGACTAGAGAAGAGGATGTAAATTGAAAGGAAGATGAGGGACATCAAGACCAAATGGTGTCAATAACGCAACATAGTGGATAGGAGGTGCTGTATTGTCATTATTCTTACAGGAGATAATGTCACTAAATGACTCGGCTATGCTAAGAGACTTGATTAGTTATATAATCCCATTAGATATATGGGAGGAATTACAAGCTATCATTTATGATAAGATTAGCATGGAAATTGAAGCTTTTAAAGCTGATCGAGATGAAGTGAGAGAAAAGTGGAAAGACTAAAGCGCCGCTGCATCTCTCTGCTTAGGTAGAGCTTAAAGTGAGGGCTTAGTCTCACTGTATCACAGTAGGTAATGCAGGAAATTTGGAATAAAACAAGAAGTTCAGGGGTGAATTTTCCCCTTAAAACAATCAGATTCCAAACCAGTGCTGTTGAGTGGTACTGTGGCCTTCAAGTGTTTTCATTATCCTGCCTGCAGAGGGTGCGAATACATTAAGCAAATTCATTATACCATAATTTATTATTCCACTGCATTGTTGAATTCTCAAATCCCAAAATTTTAGCCCAGATTGTTGGGAGTTTCATTTTAATTCATGGACATGTTTTTGTGTAATCCTGCCCAGGCTATCATCCTGTAAAGTGAGCCATAAACACATGGATTAAAAAACAAACAAACAAAAAAAATCTCACTGTCTAAAGATGTGCATCTAAATACCTACAGTATTTATACTATGGTGGTCCTGCTTCGGATAACAAGGGGAGCAAAGCCATGTTCAAAGATGAGGAATAGAATCATTTGTTACAATTTATTAAAATGGATGAGGGGTGTTCAAGTCAAGCAGGGACTTTTGATTGTGCAAAACAACAACAAAAAAAAACTCAGTTTCGATATAATCCCCTGATACACTAATGCACTTTTATCCATCCATTTTCAAGGATCAGGCGTTCCACTGACTCAGTGTTCACAGGAAAGAGTGCAGTGGACTCCAGTCCAGCTCGGCCGGGATCGTCATTCACAGATGTACGGTCGTCTTTAAAATGTTTGCACCATTCATGTTTTTACTGCAGCTACTTTGCTTCTATAAATGGCAGCCGGTTTTATGCCTTAAAAAAAAATACTGATTGCTAAAAAAAGCGCTGGAACTGGAGACTCCCTTAACTTTCCATACAGTAAATGTTACATGATCTGCTAACAAAAATACATTTTGCTTTGTTTACCAACAAAAAAACGACACCGTATTCAAGCAAGGGTGTTACCGTAAAGCTAGTGTTTATGTTACAGCTGGAACTACCGCGAGAGCTGGTACGGCTTATTAATCCATACTGTCTGATTTGAGAATTCAACCGCACTGTCAAGTAAAAGAATAACAAACTTCGAAGTGGTGTGATGCGTTTCTACAACGTCTTGAAGCATCGTATTTCTTACCAACAAGCAAACACACTTGAAAATCACAGATGCACCTCTAATGTGAAGCAAAACAGAGAATAATGAATGAGCTGCTCATTTATAGATATTTAGATGATTTTCCTCCTTTGTGGTTTCCTTCTAAGCAAGACCCGAAGCTCAGTTAGTTGGTGATGCAAGAAAGACTTCATCTCAAAAAAGCCAACAGAGTACGTGTGGGCATTTTTGGATGACGTTTTTCTCATGATGCTGCCGTTGGACGGACGTGAAAAGCAGGCGGCGGAGACGGTCGGTCGGCGTGCCGGGACCGTTCTTACCTATTCCTACGAGCAGCACTTTCTGTCTCAGTGCAACTAATAAAACGCTTTAGAGGCGCCCGGTGTGAGCCCTTTCCAAACATGTTCCTGTGAAGCATCACACACATACAGTACACACAATCTCAAAGTCAAACATGGTGCATGAAGTGACAGGATTTTTTTTCTTAAAACAAAAAGGCAAAACCTGATCATGGGTTAGTCCCAGACGCTCCTCTGAGTCTGAAATAATGACCATCTTAAAAGTAACCATGAGCTGAATGGAAGATGTGTCACTTGACTGAAATTCAAAGAGCAAGCCTATTCCAGGTGCCACATGAACCTACCCGGGATGCTTCCGTCCCAGCTTGTCCATCTCCACCTGCGGGATATCTTTAGTCTGTGGATTTAAAATACACCTGCTTATTTTCCTCGTTCATCATCCAGCTAAATCTCTAAAAGTCTGAAAGTTTTCAAGACTGTACACTTGTATCTATCTCACCATTTCACTGGGTACTTGAGATCCAGCGCTGCGCGCGATGGCCGCTATGCTAACACGGCGGGCCGCCACCTATACACACACACACACACACACGACATACAAAACATAGCTAATGACATCTTACTGAATATTAATGTCATAAGAGAAAAAACATCCGATAACGTTACGTCATCATGCACACCACGTTGTCTCCTTAGTAATCAAGTCATTCTGAGCCGCCTCTGAACCGTCCATGCTGTTTTGACCTTGGCTTACATGAGCTATAAAGCTAACTAGCGTCTAACACAAGGCTGAATCCAAAATCCCCCTCTAACTCCTGATCAAGGGAACTATTTGGTGTGTGGAACAAGGGGTTGTGCACCCTACATAGCACACTAGCATTCACTCGATTTGGGATTCAACCCTGTAACCCAGAAGCTGGCTGATATTCTAAAGTGGAATAAAGGGAAATATAAAGTAAAAATCTTGTGCGTTCCTCAGGACTGTCCTCCACCTCCACGGTTTATTCTCATCTCCTTTCGGTTACATGGTAGCGGTAACTACTTTCAGGCTTGTTAATTGCACTAGCTGTCGGTCGCAGGCTCCGTTATGATTAAAAACGTTCGGCGGTGTATTCCTTAAAAGTGATGCGACATTCGTCATCCTTGCACCCACCTTGTAGAATTCGGAGCTGGCCTTTTTCTTCCTGAAATCATCTACAAGAAAAATCATGAATGTTACTTACATTATAATAAAAAAATAAATAAATAAATAAAAAAGTGACAGGAGAAAGGGAGGGTGGCTGACATGAGGTTGTAAAGTGTGCAAGTGAACACAATGTGGAGTCAGAGGCACATTGTGTGTGTGCGTGTGTGTTACCCCGGTCCACGTGGGCGTTGAAGGACCTGCCTTTCTGCGAGTTGTTCTCTCTGAGTTCCAGCAGCTCTGCGTGCTCTTTAGTGTACGTCCTCCTCAAGTTCTCCACGTGTTGAATCATCACCTCTATTGCTCTCCCATTGCGAGACTCCTACACACACACACACACACACACACACACACAGCATGAGTAATCCACAAGTTACCAATATAGAGCTTTAATAGCACATACTTACTGTAAACAACACAAAATAAATCTGAAGATTTTTGAAAGGCTGATAAAAGGTCATACATTTCTTTAGATCAGATCCAAGTAATCATTTAAGGAGTCTCTAATGTTTTTCTATTCATTTCCACTTTTGGGAAAACCTGCAAGTGAGAAACATAACAGTTCAGGTAAAGCCTCTCTATTTCCCTAAATCAGCACTTAAAGTTCACATACTGTACTTTACTATTTCTTTAAGTTAACAGATCTCCTCAGTGTTTATGTAAATGAGCTACTGCTGACCCCCCCAGAGAACAGCAGAGCTGCGTAACAAGGCAGGGGGAGGGGTGGTTCAACTATGAGGTCACAATAGGGGAGTAGAAATCCAATGGGTTTGTTCAACGAAAACACTGATAAAACAGAGCAGTCAAGCTTTAAATAATAATATTAATAATATTAATACTGAAAGTAAATAAATAAATAAATAATTACACGCGGGCACTGCTATTATGCATGTAGCGAAAGAGCAGAGGTGATCCGGCGGAGTTTTTATACAGAGTTTACATGGACAGGACACAGACCTGGTGAATGGAGCCGAGCATTTCGGAGCGACTGGCCACTCGGGTCACGGACTGCAGCAGGATCTCCAGGTTCTTCTGCAGCCGCTGGATGATTTCCAGAGACGGGTTATCATCTCCACACAGAGGGATCAGAGCCTGAGGAGGAACACGGACACGCGAAACAAATCTTCAGCTCTTTAAACGTACAGTAAGACACACACGCCTCAATCAAACCTTTACTCCGATTGAACACTGAACACTTCAGGACACTTTCATTCTTCCTTTCTCAAAAGGTAATACATCACTCTGGATCCTTTCCATTTTTGTTTTTTTTTTCCTTTTCTTTCCCCATACGTCTTAATTATTTAATTCTACTTACTTTTCTCCAAGCTTCTTTTCTTTTTCAAATTATTTCTTTCATCTTGCTTCTTCCTGCAATTCCACCACTTCTTCCTCTTTCTCACTTGATCACTTTGCTTTTTCCTTTTTATTTTTCTTGCGTCTACCTAACTTCTTTTAAATCTTTACCCTGCTTACCCTCTCTCCTTTCTTTCAAGATTCAAAGAACTTTATTTATCCCAGAGGGAAATTGCTTTGTCAAAGCAATTTCCCTCTGGGACAAATAAAGTTCTTTGACTTGTTTTCTTAATTCTCTTCCTACTTACCCGTTTCCTTCCTTTCATGTCTCTCATTTCTCATTTAATTGGTTCACACTACTCTCTCATTTCTTTCACTTTTCTCATATTTTTTCACAGGTTTTTTTTCCCCCACCTCTTCCATTCTTTCACTTTCCTTAATTGTTTATTTTATTCCCACTCTCTCCATTCATGCTTTCACATTTTTTTGCTTCCTTCCTGCTTATTCCATTCTGTTCTTACCATGTTCACCATCTCCGCTCTGATTTCTTTGTCCAGTTTCTCCTCATCCCTTTCCTTCCTCTGTGTGTTTTTCTAAACTTTCTCAAAGGAAACCTGGATTATCTGATCATTTGGATGTTGAATAAAAGCACAAGCTGAATAAATGAACAGATGGATGAATTAAATAAATGTAAAAACAAAGATCAGATTTTGGAAATTTTTGCAGAAATCAGGTTTCCTCTAAAAGCCAGAGCTGCTGTGCCCAACATCGGCGCAGTCTGTAATCACATCACGTGGGAAAAGCTTTAGAGACTCGAGCAGTGTGAGTAAAGTGAAAGTCAGGTGAGTCGTGTAGAATCATGCACATGCAAAGTGTTGATGTAAATTACCAGAGAGCCAATTCCCCACAGTCCATCCCCTCACTGCGCACCAACATTAACCCTTTACAGCCCGTATACTGTACATGCTTACTTTATTACCCTTCCTCTCTTTTAGATTTTCAGTTTCACTTCCTTCTCTTTTACTTTTCTCCTTGGTTGCTCTTGGTCTTTATTACTACTTTTTTTCCCCTATTTCACATTATTTCGTTCCTCATTTCTTTCTTACCTCACTTTTTCCTTCTTTGATTCTAAAAACAATCTTCTGATCATAGCAGACATCAGCAACGGTCTTAGAGAAGTGATTGTTGCTGCACATCAATCTGGAAACCATTTCCAAACAATTTGGAGTTCAGAAAGAAACTACAGTACAAGAAAAAATGATACACAATTGGAAAGCACTCAATACAGTTGGCAATCGTCCCAGGAGTGGACGTCCCAGTACATTCAGCCCCGAGTTCAGACCGTGCAAGACAAAGAAAAAAAAAAAACGAGAGCTACATCTTCGAGCCTAGACGCCTCACTGAGCATGTCAAACATTAAAGTCCATGACAGCACAATTAGAAGACGACTGAACACGTACAGTTTGAAAAAAAAGCCTTGCAGACACATACCAGGTGTCTTAAAAGAACATGAAAGCAAGACTGAGATTCACAACAAACCACAAGCCCTCTGGAACAATGAGATCAAATTGGAGTTGTTTGGCTTTAATGCGCTGATGAGTTGACTAATACCGAGACCCGCTATGATCAGATGACAAGTTTTGTTTTTAAATAAAAACAAAAAATTAAAATATGGTGGATCCCTAATAGCCGTAAATGGAAAGCTAGTGCACTAATGTGGGGAGTACAATCCCTTGTTCCACACACCAAGTAGTGCCCTTGAACAGAGGGGTTAGCGATTCAGTCTCATGTTAGAAGCTAGGTAGCGCTGTTGTCATTAAAAAAAAACCCACTTGTGGTTCATATGCGATACAGAACAACTTAATAGCAATTACAGTGGAATCTCGGATTGCGAGTAACGTGGTTTACGAGTGTTCCGCAAACCGAGCAAAGATTTTTAATAATTTTTTATTCGGAAACCAAGCAAGTATTAATTTACGAGCGCCGAGTATCATTCATCACGCATGCGACTCTTATTTTGACACCGAGCGTCACTCTCTCACCTTAAGAGAAACTTAAAACTTAAAAAGTGAGTCTGTTAATATACACTCATGCCAGTCTCCGAGAGATTTCATTTTTTCCTGTTAAAACAGTGTTTCCGTTGTGTGTGTGTTTGTTGTGAATCTTAAAAAGCGAGGCGGGGAGAGGGAGGAGGAGTGTTACTGTGTAAAACGAGGCGAGTGAAGGGGCTAATTCCACACACACACACCAATGGAAACACTTATCTGTCAGGATTTATTTGTACTTTTTTTAAAAGGTAAAGTGCAGATTAATTTGTTTTATTTTCATTTTACAGATTGTACTAATTATTTTTATGTATTTATTTTTTGGGGCTGTGGAACAAATAATTTGAGTTTTCATTATTTCTTATGGGAAATGATGATTTGGTGTACGAGTGTTTTGGAACACGAGCCCACTTCCGGAATGAATTATGCTCGTAATCCAAGGTTCCACTGTATTATAATTATTAAGCTGAAAGTGTTTTCTTGACTGGTTTTAAATGCGAGTTTTAGCAGGCAGCTGCTCTCTCCTCGGAATGGGATGTTGAATGATACATATAGTTAAACATGCCGGTGCTCAATGTCCATCATCGCCACTCATGCAACGCCTTTCGTCCAACACTATTCATCGCTCTGACTCAGCGCTGATCTCTCGTGTATAATGTCACATCTACTGCAGGAACACACACCTGGAGCAAACCCTGACAGCTGGACACCTCCTTGCGGACGTTCTCCTCGGCCAGGTTTCTCGAGCGCTCCTCCAGACGCATTCTCTTCTCCAGAGTGAACATATCACAGCGCTGACTCAGAGACAGGCGCAGGAATTCAGCCTGGTACCAAACACACACATTACATTACAACACACACTCTCCACCCTGCAGCAGTGAGATAAGCAGCTGGACTGCAGTAATGATTTAATGAAGCTCACCTCGATGTCTTTCTCGCTCTGAGTCAGTCTGAATGAAGGGGAGAAGAGAAAACACACTCCGTTTACATTACCGTTATACAACATTGTTATATACATTATAATGTACAGGTGGGTAAAAGTTTAAACACCCTGAGAACAAAATTTTCATACAGTTCTTCTATTCCTACCATTACATTCATCTTGTTTCGTTTCCTATCTGTTTTTTTTTCCTGTATTTCTCATTATGTTTTTCCCCACACTCCCTCATTCTTCCTTTTTGGCTCTAGGTTACTCTTTTCTCTCCTCCCATCACTTCCTCATTTTCCACTTGCCCTAAACTTTTATGCATTCTGCTTTTCCTCCCCTATTTTCCATCTCTCTCTTACTTTTTCCCTTCCTATGCACTTTCTTTATTTCTGCATTTCTTCCCTTTATCCTTTTCCCTCACTCGATCCCTTTTTCGCCCCACTTTTACCCCCCCCCTATCATTTCCCATTTTTCCTCCCTCTCACAAATCCTTCCTCTTCTAGCTCTTAGCCAGTACCATTTATTTCATTCAGGAAATACAGATCTACTTGAAACATGAACAAAAAAAAGCTCTTCGTGAAAGCTCACCCTTCCTCCCTCACTGATTCACCATTTTCAGAAACACCACCTGAGTAAGAGACAGATAGAGAGGAAAACATGGAGAGATGGTGTGTGTCAGGGTTAAACATTCTCACACACACTATCTGTACAAAACTCATTTAGGACAATTGATGATGGCAATAAATCGTCTCCAATCGTATCCTGCATAAATGCATCATTATTATTGATGCTAATATTCAGTTGACTACGTGTACATTTACTTAGCAGCAGGTTTACCGTTTTTTTCAGTTTCACTGTCTTCCTGCGATCTCTGCTCTCCAATGGCCTCCATACTGCTGCTAGGCGTCTCCTGAGGAAAAACACAGGGTTCTGATCAGACTGAAATCAAACCGTGACGGTCTTGTGTTTAAAACACACACACACACACACCAAACGAGCAACCATTCCACCAGTTATAACCACTGCTGAACTGAACCAAATATATACAGCTGGAATGAGAGAAATCGAGAGAGGATGAAACGCTGTAACCAAGAGACAGGAACAAAAATAGAGACTGCGATAAAGAAGAGAACAGCCAAAAAAAAAGAGAGAAAAGGTGAGATTCCAGCAACAAAGAGATGGCTACTGAGAGACAGATAGGAAGGTGGACAGCATGAGGGACAACTATGGACAGAGACCACACTGCAAGATAGCAAGAGAGTGAGATATGAAGAGAGACAGATACTGGGAGAGACGGGTAAAGGGAGATACAGCTATAAAGACACACTAGTGGTAAAATGTTAAAGAGTTGTTACACTTAACGCAGAGAGAGAGAGACAGGTAAAGACCGATATCTAAGGAGAGATACAGTTATGGTAAAAGATCCTAAGGAGAGAGACACTGTTACAATGAGCCTAGTCCTCACAGAGGCCACCAGGAAAAAGAAAGACAGCTGGCAAGAGAGACGGGAACAGAGAGAGACGATGATGATCTGTGTACTGTATATCGCTTGTTATTTCAATTTGCTTTCTCAACCATGATAACACACTTCCAACTTTGAGAGAGAGAGAGAGAGAGAGAGAGAGAGAGACACAGAGTGCGCGCAAGACAGACCGAGACTGCTGGGGGTGGGAGTGTAGAAATAGCCACAGAGAAAGAAGAGGGGAGAGAGAGAGACAGAGTGACACAGAGGGAGAGAGAACAAGACAGCCACAGAGGAAGGAAGACTGCGACCGCTTTTGGGGGGGGGGGGGGACCGCTTTTTACAGAGACGTCTACATCAACGCTGGACAAATCAAATCTACATTTCCACTTTTCTAACCACCGCATTACAGACTCACCAGTTCTTTCCTTATTCTGTTCCTAAAACTCTGAGGAAGAGCAGACGCCCCGTTTTCCTTCGCCGCACTCGCCCCTGTCGCTCCGGTCTTCACCTTGGAATTAACTAATGAAATAAAAAAAAGAAAAGAAACAAAAAGATGGGATGCGAAGAAAATTTTGAAAACCGCTGTTAAGCCGTGAAGTGTGTAAATTCCTCCTACCTGCCGGGGCCCCCTGCTGACTCGCCTCAGACATCGGCTCCTCTTCCTCAGCTACAGGCAACAGACCGCTCCTGAGTGTGAGTGTGTGTGTGTGTGTGTGTGTGTGTGTGTGTGTGTGCACGTGTGTGTATGTGCGCGTGCACAGGAGAAATAAATGAAAGCACACACTTATCAGATCAGGAGCAACACCGATCAAAAGTGATGTGATATGAATGCCTGGAATGCAAACCTGCACTCGAGGACTGAACAGAACAAGTTTTTATTAAGACACCAGAGACAGAGGAGATGATAAGAGAGAGAAGCGTCTCACCTCTCCGCTACAGTAGGACGCACGTCAGAAATCTGCTCCTGTGTCAGTTTCTGTGAGGAGGAAGTAACACAGCATGAATGACCTGCTGACACAACCAGCCCGTCTCTCCCACACACACACACACACACACACACACGTCTGTTTCAGGCCTGGCACATGGCTTCATTTGCGTCCCATCCCGTACGAGCTGGAAATATACTGATACACTACAATCTTCTGCCTCACACACACACACACAGATAGAGAGAGAGAGAAGCAAACATTTCTTACATAATGTTAATAAGAGCTACTGCTGCTGAGGAAGAGAGAGAGAGAAAGAGAGCTAGATGGAGAGAAAGGTGGGAGGGAGGTAGCAGCAGAATGAGTCATAGATTTTAGATAGATAGATGGATAGATGGATAGATAGAGCACAAAAGTTTGGACACTTTTGTAGATGGGTGGACAGGCAGGCACCCTAAAGAAGAGAGACTGTTACCAGAATGTGGGAGACAGTTAAAGAAAGGCGAGAGAGACAGGTAGCAGAAGGGAGAAGACAGCCAACAAAAGAAGAAATGACTAAGGCTAAGAGACGGCTATTAGAGGGTAAATGTCAGCTGAGGAAAGGAGAAAGAGAGATGGGTTAGGGAAAGAGAGACAGCTAAGAAAAAATAGATAAAATAAAAGACAGCTATGCAAAGGAAAGACAGATGGCAGCAGTGAAAATACAGCCTAAGAAAAGAGAGACAGCAAAGGAATGGAGAGGGACAAGCTAAAAGAAGGCAAGAGATACCCAATGTAAATGGTAGCTAAGGAAATAAGAGAGAGACAGTTAAGGAAAGGAGAGACAGCTAGGGAAAAATAGACAGAGAGATAACCATGGAAAGGAAGGAAAAAAGCTACCAGACAGTGAGACAGCTAAGGAAAAAAGAGAGAGAGAGAGAGAGAGAGAGAGAGAGAGAGAGAGAGAGAGAGAGAGAGAGAGAGAGAGCCAAGGAGAGTGAAGAGAAGATCTAGCAGACGGATAAGGAAAGAAGATCCAGCCGAGAGAAGGAGACAGTTAACAGAAGGCTATAAACAGCTGAGGACACGAAAGGAGAGACACCTATAAAGGTTTAGAGACAGTTAGTAGAGAAGAGACAGCTCAGGAAAGGGGGAAACAACTAAGAATGACACATACAGTGAGAAGGACAGTTAACCAGACGGTTAACCAGACAGCTTGACAGGAGGTGAGACAGATAGCAGACTGGACCTGGGTGAAAACTTTGCGTGTGATCATTGTAAAGACAGAATTTTAAAAGCACACCAGGATCATATTTTTCAAGTCATTCTTTTTAGAAAATCATTTCAATCATCATCATCATCATCATCATCATACACCAGACCTCCCAAGAAAAACAACAACAAAAATCACTTTTCATACGCTTGTGATACGTGTTTGACCAGAAAGAGGTTATAAGTGCAGACACCATCTTGCATTCACAACCTAGCAGAGGAAACACAATCTGCATCCACAGTGATCAGTAAACAATCAGCTTTTCTATCAACGCCCACTCGCTCTGTTTTTCTATTCTGCAAGATGATCACATGGGAACAAAAGGAAAAACTAAACAAAAAAAACGCACCACCAGGCTCCTGACTCAGAGGAAGATCTCACTCCAGGAAGATCATAGAGGACATTTCTTCAGGTTGGCATTTACATAAAAACGTCAAAGACGGCTGTGAGTCAGACTATTACCATACAGAGGTGAGCGTGTCCGGCTCCGTGCATCAAGTGCAGAATACAGTGCAGGAGAACCCAACCTGCTCAACACACACTGGGAATGAACTACAGTGTCTTCCTGCAACTGTCCTGTTGCTCAAAACCTGGGCCAATGTGTCGATTTTCGCAACCTGTGAAGCTCTGACTGCAACCCTCTCTGACTGAGGGTATGGTGATTTTTCTGCTCAACACGCATTTGAAGTGTTCAATGGTTTCGTTCTAGTTTCATTAAGCAGGGGGGGTGAATAAAATAAATCACTAAGCAGTTGTCTCACCAATTCCCACACAGGAATAACTGTAACAACTGATACCATTGGAGAAGACAAATCCAACACTACCATGGACTAAAACAGACAGGCGAGCACCAGGGGCAGCGCACCTCAAGTCAGACAAAGGGTACCAGACAGGCGCAAGACATCGAAACAGACATTTAGAGGGAGAACATCCAGACAGGCAAGCCACCAATCATAGACTAGAAAACAGAGAAAGACAGCTACAGTGTACAGACAGACAGCCAGACAGACAGCAACCTGAAGAAATACAGAGTTGACAGACAGACGGACAGGTCACTTGACATATAATAGACTAATATGTAAACAAATAGCTGTATAAACCGCCAGATAGAGACAGACAGCAGCCACACGACTAGACAGACACATACAGATCAGACCAATATAGGGACAGACAGACTACTCAGTGCACAACCAGATAAACCAAGTCTACACGTATGCATTATGTATATATTCTATTACATTACCTTACATTACACAGACCCAGGGATGTGAGCTCACCCAACCTGTAATAGATCAACTAGACTAAAAACCTGCAAGACTAAGAACTGTAAGACATCAGATCTCTCTTAGAACCACCCAAGCAAATCATTTGGTTAAGGACCGGAAGTTTGAAGCTGCAAGAATAAAAAAAAAAAAAAAAGGATGAGACAAAAGAGGAAGTGACTTAAAAAAAAAAGAAAAAAGGAAGAAAATTTATTATACAGTCTCTGCAGTTTATGAGACTTTTTACAACCAACCTGCAAACTGCTCATGCTATCCGGGATGTCCTGTTCTCCTTCAGGTCCTATCTCTTCCTCTGCAGAGCTGAACCAGGACAAACAGAATGAAATGAAGAAATTAAAGGAGGGGAAAAGACATCTGAAACGAATGAAGCACTCCTGTCTGTGTTCTTAGAATGAGCCAGGGCTTTACACACTATGTCGTGTGTGTGTGTGTGACCCGACACACAGCTGTGTGGTAGCCATGCAAAGTGAGGTTTTAGCCACCAAGATAGCAAACACTGGCAGGAAAGGGGGGAAAAAAAAAAAAAAAAAAAAAAGTATTTGACTAGCAAATGAGTGCTCAGGGTGTGGAACGAGAGACACTCTACCGGCATCCCAACTGAAACACACCGACCGAGTCAGGCTTTAACAAAGAAGTATAGTTTATAACGATGCTCATACTATAAACTGAACCATAAAGAAGAAAAAGTAAGGGCTCACCTGTCAGTTAAAGAGAAAAGCCCCGACGCTGCAGGCCCATCGGCCGGGGGACATACCACGTCACAGGTGGGCGGAGCAGACGGCTCAGACAGGCTCGGACTCGCTTCATCTGGAGAGTGAATGAACGTCTACATCTTATTTTATAATGTGGGCATGAAAGCAGCTCCATGTGTCGACACACCACACCACCTTAGCTTCATCAACATTTATTTATAGTCAGAGTGTGACCCGACCAAAGCCCTGACCACAGAGGAAGCACAAACCTTACCACAACAGAGAGAGTGAGAGAGAGCCAGGGGTGTAAGGATGGGCAAACGGAAACAGATAGATAGAGACTGTATATAGGTAGACGCACAGAAACAGATATTGTATATAGAGAGACAAATACTCTACATAGACAGACAGACATTGTAGATGGACAGACAGCTACTGAATACAGACTGATGGGCAGATGTGTGTGTTGAGAGAGAGAAAACATAGCCAGGTACATACTATACAGACAGACAGACAGACAGACAGACAGACACTGCAGACAGACACGTACTTATTTTGATGAACTGCCGAAAAAGGCAGACGCTGTAGACAGATCAATAATAAACAGATAATGAACGTAGCCAGATACATACTACTGTATATAGACAGACAAAGATTGTGCTTGTATATAGACAGATGAGTAGAGACAGACAGGTACCGAATATGGACGGACTATAGGTAGACAGACGGATATTGTATATAGACAGACACAGAGACAAGTACTGAATTATACAGTGGGGGGCCTAAAGCATTGAGACAACTGAGAAACACAATGGATCAAAGACATTCCATTTCCGTTTTAATAACCACAATCAAGATAATAAAGTTCTCTGCAATTGGATTCCTTTAAAACATTCAATATTTGGTATGATGTTCTTTATTCTTCAGAACCTTCTGAATCTGGCAGGGCATGGAGACAAAAAGACAACAGAATTTTGCTACAGAAATTCGCAATTCACTTGAGTTTTACTCAGTTTTGTGCAGAAGTGGACACACCAGCGACAGAAAGCAAAAGTCCTGCCACATAAAGTATTTGTTCCAGACAGACGGACAGCATCAATTTGTGGCACATTTACAATTTCTGTAAAGTCTCAGTTTCAAACCACCTACTGAACTTCATTTCCCACAACGTCATCACTCACCAAACCTAATCACTCGGTCATTTAAAGACTCATTTATACCTGATTACCTATAATCAGTCCTTGATCTCTCTCCAACATTCTAACAATAAGTAGCACACACCCATAACGTGTTTGTTTTATGTTGAAACAAAAGCTGAAAGATCAAAGGAATATTGATTACAGCATGATTTTTCCCTTCCATCTTCAAATCATCTCACAAAATAAAAACCCAAACGTTCTGTTCAACAACACTGCAGTGACTAAGTGATATTAATGTATTCTAAAGAGAGACTGAGAGAGAGAGAGAGAGAGAGAGAGTGAGAGAGAGAGAGAGAGAGAGAGAGAGAGACTGAGAGAGAGAGAGAGAGAGAGAGAGAGAGAGAGAGACTGAGAGAGAGAGAGAGAGACAGAGAGACAGAGAGAGAGAGAGAGAGAGAGACAGAGAGAGACTGAGAGAGACTGAGAGAGAGACAGAGAGAGAGACAGAGAGAGAGAGAGAGAGAGAGAGAGACAGAGAGAGAGAGAGAGAGAGAGAGAGAGAGAGAGAGAGAGAGAGATAGAGAGATCTCACCAGCACACTGAGGGTGGGAGTGTGAAAGAGAAGCAGTGCTGCACACAGCCTGCTCGTGGGTGTCGTCAGGCCCGGTGCATGCTGGGAATCTGGCTTCCTCCTCCTGCAGGGGTCAGAGAAAGAACAAGTGAGACAGCGTTTATTTTTGTGCTTTTGTTATTATCATCATCTACTTCGGCTAGTCGATAGTTTATGCTTGGTGTCACATCTCTGACATCAGTGGTTCCTAAAGATAAAGATATTTCCTGCCTTTTATACAACAGATGCACTTCAACAGAGTTAGGAAATACAGTATTTAAGGAACAAACATGGGTGAGATTTTCATGCGTCCAAATACTTTTGGACGCAATTTACACTGTAACTTGTATTTCTTTTGTAAAAGAACTTTACATAATAAGGTACCTGTTGAGGTTCATCCTGATCCTTGAGTAGTTTCTCATCGAGCATAGTTTCTGAAATGTAAAAGATCAAAGCAGTCATGGAGACATTAGAACTTGTTAGAACTGCTGAGTACATGCATGAGAACCATTTTATACTGTGATACGATACATTTAGCCCACAAAGAGGGTTTTGATTGAAGCAGAAGCACCATAGAAGGATAAAATCTAGCTTGTCAGGTTTAGCCATCTGCCCTTTGAATTCTGGGATATTAAAGGATTAAAAGCTCAAAAAGTGCTTGACTACTGAGGAGCAGAGTAGAGTATGATTATTAATGCAGATTCAGAATAATCTGCATGTGGTGCTCATTCGTCATGAGTAACTTTGAAAGAAGAAGGAGGTCTGTAGCCGTGTCCAGTGATGGATGTGAAATTCACCAAATATACATTATGACCACAGACGGGTGAATAACATTATCTAATTAAAATGGCACCTGGATATGGGTGGGATATATTACATTTAGGCATTTGGCAGACGCCCTTATTCAGTACGACTTACATTTTTATCTCATTACACATGTAAGCAGTTACGGGCCTTGATCAAGGGCCCAACAAGGACAACTTGGTGGTCGTGGGACCTTGCAAACCATAGTCCAATGCCTTAACCACTGAGCTACCCCTCACCCCCTGGATATATTAGGCAACAAGTGACCATTTTGTCCCTGAAGTTGATGTGTTGATGATCCAGTGATGAAGCATAACGATTTGTGTGTTGTCTGGGTCAGGGCAACTCAAACTGCAGCTCTTCTGTGACATTCCCAGTCTACAGCGGGCAGGACCCAAGAAAAGTGGCCTACATAAGAAAAACTGGAGAACCGGTGAAGGTGTCAGGAGTGCCCAAGTCACATTGATTGCTGAAAAAGTTCTGGTTCTGTTAGAATGGAGTGAGACTCCAGAACCTATCAGTGCACTGCAGTTTGTTGCGCATGTGTCCACCTCCATAATCAGAACTGCATCGTGCAGCAATAACCTTAAAGCCACCTGTTTTGGGATTTGGGTTTGTGCCAATGGGACAGGTCTGGCTCATTGGTGGGGCATGGCTCCACCCTCTGGTGTCTGACACCGGAACGTTGGCAGTGGATCCTTTGGGTTGGGGCCTCTGTGGATCAGATTTGTCTAGCGCATCCCATGGGTGCTGGGATCTGGAAACTTTGGAGACCGTGTTGGAGCGCTAAGGCTCTTTGACCACTTTGCCCTTGGATGCAGTGAGCTGTGGTGAACTGGGACAACTTGAGTACAGTACAAGCAGTGACCTGTTTTGGCAATTTGTTCTGCATTGAGGTTTATGTGGGATCGGGTAGGTCGGGCTGGCCTTTGGTCCCTACTGGCTTGGGTGACTCTTGGGTACCCATGATTCTGCGACCAATTTACTGGTGTATACTTGGTGTATCAACGTTGTTCAATTTCTTCATTTTAAAGGTGAATAAAGCAATACAGAGAAACCATGATGCATAAACACCTGTCTAAAGATGTCTATAACTGTTGCCATTGGAAACTCCTTGCAAAAAATGTTGTAGAAAACTCCAGAAAACTTCACTATAGCAGTTTTTACAGAGTGGAGCATCCGTCATACTTAGTAACTGTTACTATAGAAACAATAACACATTAGAATACAAGTGCAGAAAAAAGCTTTAGTACTGCTGTTATAGAAACACATTCTGAGCTAGAATTCAGCAGACAGATCTGAGACGCTGTTCTCACCGCACGTTCCAGCGTCCACCACGCTCTCGGACCCGTACTCCTGGGACACGGTGGTGCCTCGGAGGTCCTCAGCCTCGACCCCAGAATCAAATGTTGTCCCGGTTTGTGGACTCAGTTCCTGCATCTCTTCTCCTCCTTGACATGTCTCCTGTATGCTCTGGAGCTTGCTCAGGTCTTCCTGTGACTTCTCTTCATTAGCAACACCAGCAGCAGGATCAGGTTGTTCTTGATCGTTTTCCGGGGTGTGCGCCCCAAAATCGACTATTTCCTCCTCGGAAGGAGAGTCGAGTAAGGGATACACCCTGTCCCACTCTGGGGATGAGGTCTCCTCGTCGTCCACACTCTGCACATACACACACAAACAACGCAGGTTTTTAAAATTTTTTTAAATCACAGCAGCCCTGACAAGAGGGTTCTAATGTAACTAAAGTTATTGTTTCCATAGTAACAGCTCATTCATACATGCTTGTACAATACATTCAAACAAACTGATTATATAAAGGCTTGTACTTGTTGAGACTGGGGACATTTCTTTAAGATGTAAGAATGCAGTTTCATGCCATCTTCAGGACAGAGGAGTTTACTCACACTTCTATCTTTGTTCTTACGAACTTCAAAAGAGGGGAAAAAAAGAATATCACGTTCTTTTTTTTTTCTTTTGAAGTTAATAAGAACAAAGCATCATGTAATGCACAGAGAATTAGAAGAAAGATGAAGACTGCTTATAGCTGCTAATACATAAGTGAACTTGTTTCAAGGTCATTTCACAAGGTTAAATGTAGCTATTATTAAATGTCAAGTCATTTCAATAAATGTGTATTTATTAAAGAATTACTTGACATTTAATAATATTTACATTAAAACTTCTGTTGGCTGCACCGTCTTATCAGCGCTTTCTGTTCAAGACTACCGGCTCTCCAGTCCAGTCACTGCTGTGCAGGCGAACATTTAACATCAGTTCATTTGTAACTGCACTGTGAGGGGAAAAAATGGACGACCCACTTGTGATTTGCATGAAAGAAGAGCAGTGTACAGTGATTTGTTTATTTTTGTGGTTTGAGGGTGTACCTGGTCCCGAAAGACCTCACGGAGGAGCATAAACAGAGGCATTTGGAAATCTGTAGACACAATTTGGAGCGATACTTTAATGACGGTTAGACTTTCTTAAAGCATATATATGGAACGGAAACATCCTCAATCTCCGACCGAGAAAAAGTTCAAAAGTTAACCATCAGCTGGAAAATTCATCAACGCTTACAGTTTTCTGGGATTTGCAAGGACCAAAAGTATTGGAACACCACCGGGGGAAAAGGTTCAACAATAAACAGCGCTAATTACAGTAAGACATACAGTTACAGTGAGACAGTCTTTGTATAAAGACTTGGACTCGGTGCTCGTTAAGTGAGATCCTTCTTGAAGAGCTGAAGACTAAACTTAAGATTAAATGCATTGGACTGATGCCCACACTGTCGACACTCTGCGAAACTTTGCTTTGAGGTGCTGAAGCATCCTCCCTATAGTCCTGATCCCGCTCCATCTCGACTTGTTTGGTCCCCTCAAAGCAGAACTACGAGGATGGTAGTATTCTGACGAAGAAGTGAAGACAGCGCTGCATTCATGATTAGCAGCTCAGCCTAAAACATTTTGTAATGAGGGAATACGAAATCGAGAGTCTGTCGAAAAACAATGTATTTGTCTTTTCAAAAAATTAACTGTTGCCAGAGTGTGGACAGTTTGTGTGTGCACGCGCGTGTATATACAGTATTACAGTATGTACATATACTGCATATATACAGTACAGACCAAAAGTTTGGACACCTTCTCATTCAAAGAGGTTGAATTTGTATTATGGCAAGAAAAAAGCAGCTAAGTGAAGAAAAACAAGTGGCATCATTACTTTAAGAAATGAAGGTCAGTCGGGAAAACTTTGAAAGGGTCCCCAAGTGCAGTCACAAAAACCCTCAAGCGCTACAAAGAAACTGGCTCACATGCGGACCGGCCCAGGAAAGGAAGACCGAGAGTCGCCTCTGCTGCGGAGGATAAGTTCATCCCAGTCACCAGCCTCAGAAATCGCAGGTTAACAGCAGCTCAGATCAGAGAGCAGGTCAATGCCACACAGAGTTCTAGCAGCAGGCACGTCTCTAGAACAACTGTTAAGAGGAGACTGTGTGAATCAGGCCTTCATGGTAGAAGATCTGCTAGGAAACCACTGCTAAGGACAGGCGACAAGCAGAAGAGATGCGTTTGGGCTAAAGAACACAAGAAAGAACACAAGAAAGAAAACTCGCTGAATGAGAAGGGGTGTCCAAACTTTTGCTCTGTACTGTATACACACACACACACACGGACAGTATCTATATACTCCTGTGGTATAAATTATAGAGCACTTCAGGATGTGTGGTTATGAGAAAACAAAATGCCAGCTTAGGAGTGGGAAGAACTGAGCCTCATCACAACACCAGGTTGATCATTTTCCTGTAACGGCCCAACATTCAGAAGGATCCAGTTTTGGTTGTTCAGGGTGTGTGGTGTACCTCTGGCAGGTCGGTCTGACTGCTGGCGTCTCTGCGGTCCTGCCGAGTCTTCAGCTGATCCAGCTCATCACATAACAGCAGTTTGTGATTTTCTTGTTCCTGCAACCTGCACAGATGAACACATTCATTCTCCCATTTCGTTTAATACCATACAGCTGTTGACAATGTGATGCCCAGTGACTACTTCCTATATTTCCCACAATGCCATGCAGCTGCCTGCTGATATTTGGTAGAGATCTAGCGCTTGCTTTCTCTTTAACTAAACTGATCGACGCGGCTGCACGTTACTGCTTTAGTCTTCATGCTCCTCACACAGATCAGTCGATCAGCTGCCACCGTGTACTTCTCTAATAGAGTCGAATCGGTGTCATGACTCTGATTGCATTGCATTCTGGGACTTTGATTTGGAACAGTTATTCGATTTTATTTGCTGTTAGGAGCCAAAAGTAACATCTGATCCGGAGTTTTTTTTTTTTTTTTCCTTCCTCTCTTATAAAACATCATTCTGTGTTAGATGTACGAGCCGTCCAACACACTCGCGCCAGAATCACTGAACACACATCATACACTCAGTATAAACATTTCTCATGTGCTTCAGGGTGGAGCTCGTCAAAGACAGTGCAGTAACAGTCTGCTCCTGGCTTCATTTCCTCGCCCGGCGTGTGTCAGATCAACGCCCGTGAACTCTGGCTGACAGAACCAGAAACTGCCTGGGGAAGGTCAACTAGAACAGTGTGTGTGTGTGTGTGTGTGTGTGTGTGTGTGTGTGTAAATGGGGAAGTGGAGTTGGGAGCTCTCGTAGAAAAAGATAATTATTAACAGTGCAAGTCTCTGATAGAGCAGGTTTAATCCGAGTTGCACGTCTCAAGGTCCCTTACATATGAAACATCATCATAACATCGCACACGGATATTACGGCTATAAATCTGATCAAACCCCTGATCTTAGGATTTTACTATAAATAGAAAGAAATGTCTAATTTCTCAGAGCACATCCTGAACCGCCGTGAGCGTTACATAACGTTTCTGAGATTGGCCCTCACCTGACGGACAGGTGCAGGATCTCGGTGCGAGCCCGCCGCATGTTGCTCGCCATCTTCAGCAGCTCCTTCTCCAGCGAGTCCGTGTACTGCTTCAACTGCTCGAGGCTGTGAGTCCAGTCTTTACGCCGCTGCTCCAGCTGAACCCGCAGGCCCTGTGACCCCCGGTGACCCCGACTTCCATTAACACAAACTCATCATCAGTACACAAAAAAGCACTGCTGAGACGTGCGATTACTGCAGCTTCAGTGACTCAGAATAAAGTGAAGGAGATGGAGCTGTATGAGTAAGAGCAGTGTGTGTGCGCGCGTGTGTGTGTGTGTGTGTGTGTGTGTGTGCGCGTGTGAGGGAGAGAGAGAGAGAGCGAGAGAATACGCGTAGGCTGGCTGTGATTTGTGATGTGGAGCCGAGGTACAAGTTGGGAAGTTCACATTCGACAAAACCCTGCTGCACAAGCTACATACTCGGTTCTGTGCAATTCCTGAAGATGAGAGTGCAGGAAATAACCACGGGTACATTTTGTCTCCAGTTCAACACCAATTAATTAATTCATTCATTAATGAGTGCTCTACACAAAGTGGATCAAAGTGCTGTACTATGAAAGTCACAAAAGTTTTATGAATAATAATAATAATAATAATAATAATAATAATAATAATTATTATTATTATTATTATTATTATAATTCGTAGTATAAAAGTATATATTAAAGTAATTATTCATTATAATTTTTATAAATTATTATATTTTTACAATGTAAATGTAACCAGATACATAAAAACAGAAAAGATAAAGTAAAAATAAATACCAAAATAAATGAAAAAGACATTTAAAAAAATTCACAACAAATTTGAGAAAATTGTGTCTTACTTTTTATAATAATTAGTTGTAAAATACTTGAATTATTGTACAAAAATAATATAATTCAATTATAAAAAATTATATATATATAGTTATTAGTTATTATTATTAACAGTAATATCAATAACTAATAATAACAACTAACAATTTATTATTATCAACAACAACTAATAGTTATTATTATTATTATTATTACTACTACAACAACTATTATCATTATTTGATGCTATTATTATTATTATTATTATTATTATTATTATTATTATCATCATCATCATCAACTAATAATAATAATAGTTGTTGTTGTTACTATTATTATTAGTTGATAATACTAATTGTTATTATCCACATCAACTATTAATAATGATGATGATGATGATATTATTATCATCATCATCATCAAATAATAATAATAAAAATATTTAATGTGCAAATTCTCCTGGCCCATATTACCCTACAATTATTAAAAATATTTCACTTTTATATTTGTTATGCTCTGCCATTTAATCAGCTTTTATTATTAATCTCCACACAACAGCTAAATAACTTTCACGTAATACGATTTTTACATGTTAATATAAATTAGCCCATAAGATAGTTTAGACACAGTTTGTTGATACGGTAAGGTTTTATGCGTCAAGACGTTTAACAGTGAAGACACGTCTCCATTTCCCTTGTTGTGAACAACATTACCATCTTTCGACTCTGATTGGTCAGAACGTGTTGATTAGGTTACTTTAACAGCAGCTCCGACAGTAGTTCAGGCAAACCGTTGCAAAGTGCATCATGTGTTTCTAATTAATGCATGCATACATTAACTGTATGATAACGCGCTAATTGGCACATAAAACGAGGACGGTATTGTACATCTTTTGATCGTTTTTCGTGTTCTTTCACCAGAAATTTCATCACAAGTCCTGGTTTGACTTGAACGCCTAGTATATACACAGCACATAAAAAACCTGGCCATTTGAAAGTGGAAATTATTCCAGTAAAAATATTAAACGTGGATGATGAACACTTGTTCGAGTGTGTGTACAGTGTTTACATGCCGGTTCTCCTCTCCGCACCTCTGACTCAGGGGAATTTGACCGTGAGCTGTGTGGGTGACTCCAGCCTGGATTGTTAACTATGTGCATGTCATTCTGCTCCATCTCTCTCTCTCTCTCCCTCACACACACACACACACACACACACACACACACACACACACACACAGTTATATAATGAGATCAGAGAAAAGTGGTGAATGAGGATCTTATATAATCTTTAAAAAGTATTA